>MJUU01027366.1:22000-37504 GCA_002080025.1 Modiolus philippinarum
TACCTGGAAATCAAATTTCATCAAATTCCGATAACTTTGAGAAATCGACAAAATTGGGGGTCAAAAACGCGTAACCGGGGTCGCGACCCCAAAAAATTTTTTTGCATGACAAATCATCCTGAGGATGAAAGAAACATTTTCATCCATTCAGAATTTTGATATCGGTTACGGTTTCTGAGTTTACCTGATAACAAGAAAAACCGTATTCGGGGAGATAACTCTGTTACTAAAAATAGAATCGGTTCCAAGGGTGACCTGAGTCGAGCCAGGCCAGTGCTTGTTAAGTGTACCAAGTTTGGTTATGATTGGTCTAAGCAGTTCGACAACATTGATGGCAGAAGAAAAAAAAAGAAGAATAATAATAATAATCAAACGAAATACAATAAGGTCTTTCCACTGTAGTGGGAAAGACCTTAATAAACAGAAGAAATACAGAAAGGTCTTTCCGTCTGAAACGGGAAAGACCTTAATTAAGAAATAATTCACGGGAGCATGAATATACGACGATTTTGCCAGGGGTTGACCCTTTATCATATACTTTATGGCAAATATTTTACTCCGAGCGTATGCGAGGGGTAACATATAACCCGTGGTAAAATCAGCATATATTCACGCTCCCGTGAATTATTTCGATTCAAATGTAACATTTACACGGTACAGAAGAGATAAAGTCGTCCTTGTATTCATAGACGAAACAAGGCGATTAAAGGACGTCATATTAGAATAACTCGTAAATGTTCCGTCTAACTCAAGTGAAGCGCAGAATTTTTACATAAGTGAAGGATATCCCATCTTTGCTTTCACTTTGAAATGATTACTTATTTGTTCCGTAAATTTATGATTTTTAATGTGTCAGAACCTTTCACAAAGAAAAAGACCCCGCCCCATTTTCCAATTTTTTTTTATAGGGAAGTCATGCTGTTTGTGATATTTCGTCATTGTTAATGTTGTTGATTTATAGGAGTAAACGCTTGTGATTGGTCATTTACCAAGGTAATTTCAGTGCATGTAAGCTCTTTTAACATCTTAAAAACCTATTTTTTTTATTTAGAAACTTGCAATAAGTAAATTTTCAAAATTTTGTTCAAAATTCAGGAGTATCGCCTTCTCGCATAGCTCTGTCCTTAGCTTATTTTGGCTTCACTATTTAGATCATATTGGTAATTTGTTCTCTCTCACATTTTACACACATTTCGATGTAGGGATTTCTTAATGTTTTTATTTGATCTGCACTGAAGTGTTATAAACAGAAACTAAATTAACAGTAACTTCCGTATTTTATTAATTATTACTTAACTCAGGCGTTTTACCTCAGTTGTTGCCAGTTAAGCAGGAAACATGTCTTCAATATAATTTATCCATGTGTGTTTGTCTGAATGTGTGTATTTGATCTGCACTGATATTTTAGTAATATCAATTAACTCAGCCGTCTTACCTCAGTTGTTGCCATTTAAACAGGGAAACAAGTCATATTATTCTTGTCTTCATTGTCCAGATAATTTATTTATGTTTGTTTGTCTGCATGTGTTTATTTTTCTTTGTATGTGTTTTTGACTGTCTTAATGTGTTTGTGTCTATATGTATGTGTTTGTGTTCGATGTGTTGGATTCTGTTAGTATGTGTTTGTTTCGGTATGTATATGTTTGTGTCTGTCTGTATGGGTTGTATCTGCCTTCTGTGTTTGTTTCCGTCTAAAGGTGTTTGTACCTGTCTGTAAGTATCTGTATCTGTCTGTAAGTGTTTGTATCTGTCTTCATGTGTTTTAACTGTCTGTATGTGTTTGTATCTGTCCGTAAGTGTTTGTACCTGTATGCATGTGTTTGAATTTGTTTGTATGTGTTTGTATCTGTTCGTATATGTTTTATTTGTCTGTTTTTGCTCGTATATATCTGTATGTGTTTGTATCTGTTTGTATGTGTTTTTATCTGTGTATGTGTGTTAGAATCTGTCTGTATGTGTTTTTTTTTCTGTCTGTATGTGTTTGTATCTGTCTTGATGTGTTTTTATTAGTGTATGTGTGTTGTATCTGTCTGTATGTATTTGTATCGGTCTGTATGTTTTTTTTATCTGTGCATGTGTGTTGTATCTGTCTATGTGTGTTTATATCTCTTTGTATATGTATTTATCTGTCTGTATGTGTGTATTATCTGTCTATATGTGTTTTATTTGTTTGTCTGTTCTTGTATCTGTCTGTATGTGTTTGTTTCCGTCTCCATGTGTTTGTATCTATCTGGACGCGTTTGCTTCTGTCTATATATGTTGTATCTATCTGTTTGTGTTTGTATCTATCTGTATGTGTTGTATCTGTCTGTATGTGTGTTTATCTGTCTGCAAGTGTTTGTAAAAAGGATATTTGTCTGTAAATGTTTCATATGTCTGTTAGTGATCAAATCAGTCTCTACTTTGTTTATCTGTCTGTATATTTTTGTATCTGTTGTATCTGTCTGTATGTTTTTGTATCTGTTTGTTTCTGTTGTATCTGTCTGTATCTGTTGTAAATGTCTGTATGTGTTGTGTTTCTGTCTGTAGGTGTTTGTATCTGTCTATATGTGTTTGTATCTGTCTTCTGTACTAATTTTCGTCTGTAGGTGTTTGAACCTGTCTGTAAATATTTATATCTGTCCTAGTGTATTTGTATCTGTCTGTAAGTGTTTGTGTCTGTCTGTATGTGTTTGTATCTGTCTGTAAGTGTTTGTGTCTGTCTGTAAGTGTTTGTGTCTGTCTCTTAGTGTTTGTATCTGTCTATATGTGTTTGTATCTGTCTGTAAGTATTTGTATCTGTCTGTATGTGTTTGTGTTTGTCTGTAAGTATTTGTATCTGTCTGTAAGTGTTTGTGTCTGCCTGTAAGTGTTTGTGTCTGTCTGTATGTTTGTATCTGTCTGTAAGTGTTTGTATCTGTCTATGTGATTGTGTCTGTCTGTAAGTGTTTGTATCTGTCTGTAAGTATTTGTGTCTGTCTGTATGTGTTTGTATCTGTCTGTTTGTGTTTGTGTCTGTGTGTAAGTATTTGTATCTGTCTGTATGTGTTTGCATCTGTCTGTATGTGTTTGTATCTGTCTCTGTGTGTTTTTGTCTGTCTGTAAGTGTTTGTATCTGTCTGTAAGTGTTTGTGTTAGTCTGTAAGTATTTGTGTCTGTCTGTCTGTGTTTG
Source organism: Modiolus philippinarum (assembly GCA_002080025.1). Taxonomy (NCBI): domain Eukaryota; kingdom Metazoa; phylum Mollusca; class Bivalvia; order Mytilida; family Modiolidae; genus Modiolus; species Modiolus philippinarum. The sequence goes on from MJUU01027366.1 coordinate 25,152, forward strand.
GATCTGTCTGTATGTGTTTGTATCTGTCTGTAACTGTTGGTATCTGTCTGTAAGTATTTGTGTCTGTCTTTATGTGTTTTATCTGTGTAATTGTGTTGTATCTGTCTGTCTGTGTTTGTATCTGTCTTGATGTGTTTTATTTTATCTTTATGTGTTTGTATATTTCCGTAAGTGTTTGTATATGTATGTATGTGTTTGAAATTGTTTGGATGTGTTTATGTTTTATCTGTGTAATTGTATTGTATCTGTCTGTATGTGTTTTTGTCTGTCTGTATGTGTTTTTTTCTGCCTGTATGTGTTTTTATCTGTCTTGATGTGTTTATCTGTCTCTATGTGTTTGTATATTTCCGTAAGTGTCTGTATCTGTATGCATGTGTTTGAATTTATGTGTATGTGTTTGTATCTGTCCGTATATGTTTTATCTGTCTGCTTGTGTTTGTGTCTGTCTGTATGTTTTGAAAAAAAATTGGGTCGGGTCCCCTCTTCGCAGAAAGTCTAAATCCGCCACTTTTTAGTGATCAAATCAGTCTGTAATTTTTTATCTGTCTGTATATTTTTGTATCTGTCTGTATGTTTTTATGTCTGTCTGTATCTAATGTATTTATTTGTATGTTTTTGTATCTGTCTGTATCTGTTGTACCTGTCTGTATGTGTTGTGTTTCTGTCTGTAGGTGTTTGTTTCTGTCTTTATATGTTTGCATCTGCCTTTATGTGTTTCTATCTGTCCTCTGTGTTTGTTTCTGTCTGTAGTTGTTTTTATCTGTTTGTAAATGTTTGTATGTCTGTAAGTGTTTGTATCTGTCTGTATGTGTTTGTGCCTTTCTGTATGTGTTTTTATCTGTGTAATTGTGTTGTATCTTTGTAATTGTGTTGTATCTGTCTTTATATGTTTGTATCTGTCTGTATGTGTTTTAACTGTCTTGATGTTTTATCTGTCTGTGTGTATAAGTGTCTGTCTATATGTTTTTGTGTCTGTATCTGTTGTGTCTATCTTTAGGTGTTTGTATCTGTCTTCTTCGTTTGTTTCCGTCTATAGGTGTTTGTACCTGTCTTTATATATTTGTATCTGTCTGTAAGTGTTTGTATCTGTCTGTAGGTGTTTGTATCTATCTGTATTTGTTTTTATTTGTCTGTATATGTTTTATCTGTCTGTTAGTGATCAAATCAGTCTGTACTTTGTTTATCTGTCTGTAGATTTTTGTATCTGCTGTTTCTGTCTGTATTTTTTGTATCTATTTGTTTCTGTTGTATCTGTCTGTATCTGTTGTAGATGTCTGTATGTGGTGTGTTTCCGTCTGTAGGTGTTTCTATCTGTCTGTACGTGTTTGTATCTGTCTGTATGTGTTGTATCTGTCTGAACGTGTTTGTATCTGTCTTCTGTGTTTGTTTCCGTCTATAGGTCTTCGTACCTGTCCGTAAATATTTGCATCTGTCTGCAAGAATTTGTGTCTGTCTGTATGTGTTTTTATCTGTGAAATTGTGTTGTATCTGTCTGTAAGTGTTTGTATCTGTCTTGATATGTTTTATATGTCTGTATGTATAAGTGTCTGTCTATATGTGATTGTGTCTTTACCTGTTGTATCTGTCTGTATGTGTTGTGTTTCTGTCTGTAGGTGTTTGCATCTGTCTTTAGATGTTTGTATCTGTCTGTAAGTGTTTGTATTTGTCTGTAAGTGTTTATGTCTGTCTGTATCTGTTGTATATGTCTGTATGTGTTGGTTTCCGTCTATAGGTGTTTGTATCTGTCTGTAAATGTTTGTATCTGTCTGTGTGTGTTTGTATCTGTCTTCTGTGTTTGTTTCCGTGTATAGGTGTTTGTTCCTGTCTGAAAGTATTTGTATCCGTCTGTATGTGTTTGTATCTGTCTGTAAGTGTTTGTGTCTGTCTGTATGTGTTTGTGTCTGTCTGTATGTGTTTGTTAGTGTTTGTGTCTGTCTGTGTTTGTAAGTGTTTGTATCTGTCTTTTTGTGTTTTGTTTCCGTCTGTAGGTGTTTGTATTTGTCTGTATATGTTTGTATCTGTCTGTATATGTTTGTATCTGTCTTCTGTGTTTGTTTCCGTGTATAGGTGTTTGTTCCTGTCTGAAAGTATTTGTATCCCTCTGTAAGTGTTTGTATCTGTCTGTAAGTGTTTGTATCTGCCTTGATATGTTTTATATGTCTGTATGTATAAGTGTCTGTCTATATGTGATTGTGTCTGTTCTGTATTTGTTGTGTTTCCGTTTGTAGGTGTTTGCATGTCTTTAAATGTTTGTATCTGTCTGTAAGTGTTTGTATTTGTCTGTAAGTGTTTATGTCTGTCTTTATCTGTTGTATATGTCTGTATGTGTTGGTTTCCGTCTATAGGTGTTTGTACCTGTCTGTAAATGTTTGTATCTGTCTGTGTGTGTTTGTATCTGTCTTCTGTGTTTGTTTCCGTGTACAGGTGTTTGTTCCTGTCTGTAAGTATTTGTATCCGTCTGTAAGTGTTTGTATCTGTCTGTAAGTGTTTGTATCTGACTGTAAGTGTTTGTATTTGTCTGTAAGTGTTTATGTTTGTCTTTATCTGTTGAATACAGTGATGTATGTCTGTATGTGTTGGTTTCCGTCTGTAGGTGTTTGTACCTGTCTGTAAATGTTTGTATCTGTCTGTATATGTTTGTATCTGTCTTCTGTGTTTGTTTCGTGTACAGGTGTTTGTTCCTGTCTGTAAGTATTTGTATCCGTCTCTAAGTGTTTGTATCTGTCTGTAAGTGTTTGTATATTACTGTAAGTGTTTGTGTCTGTCTATATGTGTTTGTAAGTTTTTGTATCTGTCTGTAAGTGTTTGCGTCTGTCTGTATGTGTTTGTAAGTGTTTGTATCTGTCTGTAAGTTTTTGTGTCTGTCTGCATGTGTTTGTATCTGTCTGTATATGTTGTATCTGTCTGTATGTGTTTGTATCTGTCTGTAAAAGTTTGCATCTGTCTGTAAGTGTTTGTGTCTGTCTGTATGTGTTTTGTCTGTGTAATTGTGTTGTATCTGTCTGTATGTGATTTATCTGTCTCTATGTGTTTGTATCTGTCTCTATGTTCTTGAATATTTTCGTATGTGTTTGTATCTGTCTTCTGTGTTTGTTTCCGTCTGTAGGTGTGTGTACGTGTAAATATTTGTATCTGTCTCTAAGTATTTGTATCTGTCTGTATGAATTTGTATCTGTGTAATTGTGTTGTATCTGTCTGTTTGGGTTTGTATCTGTCTTGATGTGTTGTATCCGTCTCTATATGTTTGTATCTGTCTCTATGTTTTTGTATTTTTTCGTAAGTGTTTATATCTGTGTTGTATCTGTCTGTTTGTGTTTTTATCTATCTGTATGTGTTGAATCAGTCTGTATGTGCATGTATCTGTCTGTATGTTATCATATCAGTATTTAGGTTTTTATCTGTCTGTATGTATAAGTGTCTGTCTATTTGAGATTGTGTTTGTATCTGTTGTATCTGTCTTTATGTGTTTTGTTTCCTTTTGTAGGTGTTCGTATTTGTCTGTATATGTTTGTATCTGTCTGTATGTTTCCGTCTATAGGTGTTTGTATCTCTTTGTAAGTATTTGTATTTGTCTGTATGTGTTTGAGTCTGTCTGTATGTGTTTTTATCTGTGTAATTGTGTTGTATCTATCTGTATGTGTTGTATCTGTCTTTATGTTATAATATCAGTCCTGTCTGTATGTATTAGTGTTTGTCTATATTTGATTGTGTCTGTATGTGCTTGTGTTTGTATATTTCTGTATGTGTTTTTATCTGTCTGCAGATGTTTGTATCTCTCTGTATGTGATCATATAAGTTTGTACGTTCTTCATCTGTATTTTTGTGCCTTTATATGTCAGTAAGTGTTAGTATATATCTATATCTGCCTGTCTGTGTTTGTATTTTTCTGTGTGTTTATCTTTATATGTGTGGTGTATCCGTCTGTGTGCTTTGTAACTGTCTGTATATGTTTTATCTGTCTGTAAGTAATCAAATCAGTCTGTATTTTTTAAACTGTCTGTATATTTTTGTATCTGTTGTGTATGTCTGTATGTATTGGGTTCCGTCTATAGGTGTTTGTATCTGTCTGTATATGTTTGTATCTGTCTTTATGTGTTTGTTTCCGTCTGTATGTGTTTTTATCTCTGTAGTTGTGTTGTATCTGTCTTTATGTGTTTGTATCTGTCTTGTTGTGTTTTATCTGTCTGTATGTGTTTGCATCTGTCCGCAAGTGTTTGTATATGTATGCATGTGTTAGAATTTGTTTGTATGTGTTTGTATCTGTCCGTATATGTTTTATCTGTCTGTTTGTGTTTGTACCTGTCTGTATGTGTTTGTATCTGTCTCTATGTGTTTTATCTATGTATGTATGTTGTATCTGTCTGTCTGTGTTTGAATCTCTCTGTATGTGTTTTTTCTGTCTTTATGTGTTTGTATCTGTCTTGATGTGTTTTTATTTGTGTATGTGTTTTGTATCTGTCTCTATGTGTTTGTTTCTGTCTGTATGTGTTTTTATCTGTGCACATGTGTTGTATCTGTCTATATGTGTTATATCTCTGTTCGGACGTGTTTGTATCTGTCCGTATATGTTTTATCTGTCTGTTTTTGTTTGTGTCTATCTGTATGTATTGTATCTGTCTGTATGTGTTTTTATTTGTCTATCTTTGTTGTATCTGTTTGTCTGTTTTTAGGTCTCTCTGTATGTGTTTGTAACCCTCTGTATGTGTTTGTATCTGTCTGTATGTATTAGTGTCTTTCTGCACATGTTTGTATCTCTTTGTATGTCATTATATAAGTCTGTACGTTTTAATCTGTATTTTTGTGTCTTTATACGTCTGTATGTGTTAGTATATATCTATATTTGTTTTATCTGCATGTCTGTGTTTGTATCTGTCTGTATGTGTTTTAACTCTCTGTATATGTTTTATCTGTCTGTATAAGTAATCAAATCAGTCTGTACTTTTTTTTATCTGTCTGAATATTTTTGTATCTGTCGGTATCTGTTGTACCTGTCTGTATGTTTTTGTATCTTTCTGTATGTGTTTTATCTGTGTGTAAGTGTTTGTATCTGTCTGTATGTGTTGTGTTTCCGTCTGTAGGTGTTTTATCTGTCTATATGTGTTTCATATGTCTGTATATGTTTGTATCTGTCTGTATGTTATCATATCAGTCTGAACCTTTTTTATTAGTCTGTATGTAAAAGTGACGAAAAACATTCGGTTTGGGGATGTGCAGTTAATTATTGTAAGCTCTTCAATATTAAACATAGTGTTGTTTTCCAAAATCTTTTGTTTCCGGCCCAGTTTCACTTTCATGCACATTCAAAAAATGTACTTACCAAACGACAACATCTTCTGACGAGGCTATATTGACTACGTAAATAAAGAAAGTAAAAAGATAATAATGCATCCGTTCCTGCTTTTATTCATCGAGCGTGTCCATATAAATACTCAATGACCTTCACATTAGTTACTGATAAAGATATGATGTCATCCCATTTCACAAATTAGAACATCTGTTTCTGACGTAATCCTGACGTATATTAGACCAAAAACTTTAACAAAATTCTAAAATGGCATCATGCTTTACAAAATGTTTCAATGCAGCATTTATATAACGGAGGATTTGATTGGTCAAAATTGACCATCAATTATATTATCTACACACCTGGTACAAAGAAGGTTCCCTGTTTAGTCTGGTTTCTAATATGGTTAAAAATACTAAAGTCAAAAAAAAAAGAACATGGAATCGATTAATTGCATTAGATTCGCACTAACAGTACATTATTTTAAAACCAGAGGGCGTCAATCCTGATTTGACCGTCAAAATATCCGTTTACAGGCTCCTCTACACGTCGCCTGTACGTTGACAGCCAAATCCACGATTTACGCCCTCGGGTATAAATAACGCTCAAATCATTGATAAAATTTCAATTGTCAAATGAAATACCAACACCCGTCTGCTTCACTTCACTTCAATTGCCAACAGCTACAATTATCAAAGAACAAGAAGTACTGTTGCGTTAAAAGCTAAGGTATCATGAACTAACAAAACATCTAGATGTCGTGAAATATTAAGTAATTGTATTGTTAATAATTTTCAGTGGAAATTATTTCATTTAGTATGAAAATTAAAATAGCTGGTATGTACCGGTAATTGATTTTTTAATGGTAAACTATGTCTTTGGGTCTTCATATCAAAATGGTAAGTACAGGCGGGATTTTGAAATAAAAGCAGACGTGTCATTACATTGTCGAATAGAGGCTTTCATTATTCTGTCCAGCATTTATATGTTTTATTGTCTATTGGCCCCCTTGTAGGGCAAAAGATGACAGCGTTTGTAAGAATACATTGCCCTATGTGTTATGCTTGTTGACGACCTCGCAAATACATGGATGAAGCGTTGTTCAACATTTAGGAAGTGAATTACGCTCAAACCGGTGCTAAGGGTCGTCTTGAACTTACTATGAGGTGGAAGTGTTTGCTATTTGTTGAAGGCATCATGCTGACTCCAAGATGAAGAACACCAATTAGAGCGTTGTTCTATTTGCTTATCTAACCATGTATTTATAATAATAATAAAAATAACTCTTAATTCGAAATTCTAGTAATTCATGACTTTTGGTTTATAGTAATCGTCAGTTTTAAAGCATCAAAATCTATGAACACAAGTTTTATTTTAGTATGAAAAATTTACAAGTGCCTAGATAGAGGGTCTAATATTCAATTTGAAAATCATTCTATTCTGTTCTCATATATGTAGTTTTTTTTTTACTATGAGCACCTTCCTACATGTGTGATGAAATATAAGTAGAACATTAACCAGATATGTAACAGTTATGTTTATGTAAGCATTGCCTTCCATAGTTCCCTAGCATTAATGTGGATAAGAATTTACAGAAATTGTATGTTTTCTGAAAATTCTGCATAAAGCGACACATGATCCTTGTATAGATATCAATCATATGACTATACATTTGTTTTAAGAAAACGCACCTTAACTCTTGTAATTGGCAGAAAGTCGGCATGAATTAAGGCGTTCATTTTTGAAGCAATTTTATTAAATAATTAATTGTTCATCAATAGCCTCATCGTTAACATTTTGCAAGCACACGAGTATGGTTTAAGCGTTTTTCCCACTTTCAAGGATCATGCAGATGTAGAAGACTTTAGGACTTCGAAAAATAACTAATAAGCTATAAGATACATAAACTAAAAGGATGAAGAATTTAAGACGAAAGTCGACAGACTTGAACGAAGAAATCAAAATGATGCATTTGTCTATGCAAAGAAAGAACCAGAAAGTCTCACGTACTTAATCATAGCGTATATTTTTTGTTGGGGCGTCTTCTCTTAAAACAAAAGCGTCTAGGTATACACTGTAATTCCCATTTACAGTAGTAAACAACTTATATCCCGAATGACAGTAGAATACATGATATTTCTTTAGTGACAGTAGTGACAGTGGTATACACTATATATTTCCTTTGCGGGTATGCACTATATATTTCCTTTGCGACAGTAGTATACATTGCATTTCCTTAGTGACAGTAGTATACACTGTATTTCCCGAGTTTCAGTAGTATACACTGTATTTCCTTAGTGAAGTAGTGTAAGCAGTATACAAGTAGATACTATATTTCGCGAGTTACATTGCATTTCCTGAGTGACAGTAGTGTAAGCAGTATACACTTCATTTCCAGAGTTACAGTAGTATACACTACATTTCCTGAGTGACAGTAGTGACAGAAGTATACACTGTATTTCCCCTTTACAGCAGTATGCACTATAAATCATGAGTGACAGTAGTGACAGTAGAATACACCGTATTTCCTAAGTGACAGTAGTATACTATGAGTTTAGTAGTTACTATTTTTTTTATTCACATTGGCCAGGGGAAAGGTTTGGCCTAATAAATCTAATTTAACCCCACCACAGCAGGTTTGCGCCTGTCCTAAGTCAAGAAATAAATTAAGCCTTTGTGTGTCTTGTCTGTTTTTTATTTAGTTCAATTTATGTCTACAGGAGTCTAAGAAGGTGTTTTATTCAGTGAACTTGATTAATCTTTATTGAGGGGCCAACGCCGATCTGTCGTTGGGTGTGGGGTTCGTTCACCGTTCACTGAAGATTTAATGTTGGCTTTTAGATGTTATTACACCCTTTAGGTCATTGTATCTTTGACACATTCCCCGTTTCCCTTCTTTTTTTTTTCGACTATATTTCCTGGTTTACAGTAGAATACACTGCATTTCCCCTGTGACAGTAGTGGCAGAAGTATACATTATATGTCCCTAGTTACAGTAGTATACACTGCATTTCCCTAGTGACAGTAGTGACAGTTTTATACAGTATATTTCCCTTGTTATAGTATATCATCTGTATATCCTTAGTAACATAAGTTCACTTTGTATTCCCTGAATTACAGTGGTAAGTACTAATTTCCCGATTTTCAGTTGGGTACATTGTATTTCATTTTATCATACAGTATTGCACAATGTGTTTCCTGAGTTATAGTTATATAGGATTTCCCCAGTGCAGTAGTTTTTATTAAAGTAAATGTTTTTCATGAGTCACAATAGTATACACTGTTTTTTTTCGGGGTAACAGTATATATTTTCTGAGTAGCAGAAGATATTGTCTGATCAACAGCAGTGTACACCGTATTTCCTGCGTAAAATCTGTTAACGCATTTTGTGAGCACTGTACACTGTATTCCTACGTACAATATTGGGCACTGTATTTCCTGAGATTTGATTCTTTATTCGTATGAAGCAAGGTCCAAACAAGTGCTAGTTCAGAAAAAGCAACACATATTGATACTCCCAGTTTTGAACGTGAATTCACAGTGTCAGTGCTTTAGTTCTTGTGTTTTCTTGTATATCACACTGTCGTCTTTAAATTTTTTCGATGTTGTTTATGTTTGTTGTACCGATTTGTCCTTGTTATTGTTAAAGTACCTAATACATTTACAAAATATTTTCAAACTTGAACCTTGGTACTGTTCGAGGGATAGAGAAGTTACACGTAAAATGAATTTATTTTTTTTTGTCTATGGGTTAGAATATGCAAAGCACTCCAGGCATTGAACATATCTTTCAACACTATATTCTAGCTTTTGTGACGGATGTCATGCATGGAGCAGATCAATTTTACCCTTCCGTAGTACCTGACAATACCTCAAGGTTTTGTATTGGTTCTCACTGCTAGCACTTTAGTTTTATGGCCTTCTTTCTTGTTCATTTTTTTAAATGTGTTTTGTCTTTGTAATGCTGTCTCTAATCGTGTTGGATATGAATTGCCGTCATTTTAGATTTTTTATTTTGGAATTTCCCTTTCATCCATTTTGCTTTGGTTTTCGTTTGCCGATGTATTTGAGTAGATATCATTATGACCAACAGTACTGAACAGGACAGACCCTGTTTCGGGTTACAATGATTCAACAAAGCATGTTGCAAGTAAATTACCTAACTTGCTGGCTAAGTTTGGTTTATTGCTTGGTTTACCTAGAATGTGTATTACTTTGAACTCAACTGTCCAATCAGAAATCATATTTAAATGACTTTTCAACCATGTAAGTCAGACCTTCAGGTGAATTAAGGTCTATTCCAGATTGTATCCGAAAAACAACCATAATTAATTTGTAAGCATATTTCGCTTCATGGAAATATATTTTCAAATGCCAGAAATCAATAGTGGCATTTACTTTCAAATAGTCACGAACCATAAATATTTGTAAACAATACATAATAGCACTGCAGACCAGGAGAGGTAATTTATATCAAGTCAATCTGCACAGCTTTAAACCGAAGATGAAAATCTTGTACTTCGGTATTTAGTTATCCGTATAAAACTGCATTAGATTTTGATAGACAGACAGAACGATTGACAGATACCTAAGTCCCTATATACATCTATCAATAAATCACAGATATAATTATTTTTCACCCTCAGATAAAAACTAAAATGGACTATAATCTCTTTATGAAGTTGTTAATTTTGTCTTGGACATTTTGTAAATTTAATTTCATGCTTAGCATATCCTTTTTTCTTAGATAGAAAGTTTGCAAGCTTTGATGAAACATAGTTACTTGAACCGGCTGTATTTATATTACCGTAGATATTGTAATTATAACAGTTTTTTCTGCTAATTTCAATGCATTTGAATAATATAAGGTGCAGATAATGTTGGTTCAAGAGTGCTTGGTCGATATTTTTCGTGACAAAATATTCATTAAGTTATCCAGAAAGCGGTTCTGTAATTTTTAAATGTAACAATATGCTAGATGAGGAAACTTTTGAATTGCTAAATGTTATATCATTAAAATCCACTACAACTCAAGATAAAATTTTCATCAAATTTCGATTGAAACTTTAAAGGTGGATCCTTGTAAGATATTCTAGTAGGAGTTCTGCCGCTAGAAGCTTAGAACATTAACAAAAGTATTGTGAAATAAAATAAAGTGCATAGTTTGTTGGATCGAGACTACACTGCCGATTCCATTTGAGAAAATTTATTTTACTGTTAATACTGAGATAAAAAAGATATGACAACCATCTTGATTGACATCCTTTGAACGATCCATCGTTCCCATCAGATTAAGAAAAACATACAGCCATAAAACGATTAATTTCGTGCAAAAAGTACTTTTGCACTTTTTGTAAGAGACTAACCCTAACCCTACTTTGATACATGATATTTCAACACAATACTCTCCTGTTCTGACTCGATACTTAACAATTTTAATTCAACAAGCGACAAGTTTATAGATACTTGACACTTGCAATTTGATATTCGGCTATGTTAACTTTACACGAGACATGTTTTCTCGATGTTCGGCTTTTACAACTCATTACTCCACAATTCCGACTTGATACTTGATACGAAACAACAGTAACTCGATACTCAAGTTCTCAAGAAACTCGACTTTTTCAGGAAAAAACCTGCAGACTGAAATTGTTTTACTCCATACTCGACTATCTAACTGAAGCTGCAGACAGAATTAGTTTTTACTCGATACTCGACTTATCCAACTGAAGCTGCAGACTGGAGTTTTTAATCTATACACAACTATTTAGCTTATCACTTTTTTTAAATTCGATACTCGACACTTGATAAAAAGTGAACCTTTGTCTTAACATTTTGCCAGCTACAAGTATTTTCTTGCCTAACATATTAGGTTTTATACTATTTATTTCTACTGTTCAACTGATCAGTGAAATTTTAATGTTCTGAACAAATAACCGTAAATATACGGTTTATCACATTGGCTGTAGCGGGAAGGTTTGGGCCCAAAAAAACTAGTTTAACCCCGCTGCAGCAGGTTTGCGCCTGTCCTAAGTCAGGAAATTTGTTAAGCCTTTGTGCGTCTTATCTGTTTTCTAGTTAGTGTACTTTATGTCTATGGGAGTCTAGAATGATTATTATTGCGCTGAACTTGATTACTCTTTATTTAGGGGCCAACTCCGACCTGCCGCTGGATGTAGGGTTTCCTCACCATTCATTGAAGATCTTATGGTGGCTTTGAGTTGTTATTACTCCCCTTTGGGTCGTTGTCTCTTTGACACATTCCCCGTTTCCCTTCTTTTTTTCTACTCAACAAAAGAAACGATACACAAGTCATTTTGAAAATATTTTTGCATTTTGAAATAGAAAGTTTTTATCGCAGCAATGTTAAGGCACTTCTACTCGGAAAAGGTACTGAAAATGAACCCTTATCATATTTTCCCGGTTATTGTGTTATGAGAAAACCGTAGAAAGGTAGGGGTCATATAAAAAGAAACATAATGTCAAGTCGATAAAAATAGTAGATCACGTGATAATATTTACGTCACGTGATATCCCGACTTGAAGATTCAAGAGATGCACGTCTACTTTGCAAAAGCGTAACCTATTAACCACCTCTAATCACCGTCAAATTTTAATGATGAATAAATCAAGACATGAAGTTACTGAAAATTGCTGGGGGTAGTCGTAGATTTTTGACTGAATTTAAATAAAACGATTCTTAGCGGGTCAAAGCGCCAAAATTGGGCATTTTTAGGCTTTACTCATCTTTTTAAACTACAACATGAACAAGTATAAACTACCCCCAGCAGTTTTTAAATACTTTAACTGTTGCAGAATCCAAATTGCCAAGCATTTTTTACTTTAAACGAGATTAATAGGTTACACTTTTTGATTAAAGTGTCGGCAATGGACAAATGTCCTTCACGTCGTGATAATAAAACGCCAGAAGGACGTCGACTTCGCGCTGGAAAGATTACGTATGTTTTCCGGATGTGCATATCGTGAATATGAATGCTTCGAAACGGAGATGAGACACGGGCCATTTGATTTTCGAGAAGGAGGGGTCTGGGAATAAAAATATACTTGT
>MJUU01027369.1:0-18608 GCA_002080025.1 Modiolus philippinarum
GTGCAGGCGGTGTTGCCATAGATGACAACAAGCAGGGGTTCGAATCCTGCCGAAGACCTTGCTGGATTTTCCGATGTTAACAGGTTTAAAAAGATGATTTTCATCACTGTTGGCATTCGGGATCATACATTCTACCTTTGCAGCTCACCTTACCAGCACATTATCATTCATATTATATAGAGCTGTATGCAACACTATTATCTATATACTTAATGTATCTTACCTGTTGCAACCTTATCCTTCTTCTATCTATTTCCTACCTACCTAATATTCATCGTGTACTATGTTACAACCCTAGATTTCCTACGAGGAGGAATGACCCGGTTACCGAAAGCTATATTTTTATATAGCCTAGGTGGCCGAGTGGTCTAGGGCGCTGGACATAGTGCAGGCGGTGTTGCCATAGATGACAACAAGCAGGGGTTCGAATCCAGCCGAAGACCTTGCTGGATTTTCCGATGTTAACAGGTTTAAAAAGATGATTTTCATCACTGTTGGCATTCGGGATCATATATTCTACCTTTGCAGCTCACCTTACCAGCACATTATCATTCATATTATATAGAGCTGTATGCAACACTATTATCTATCTCAAAGAAATATCCGAATGAAAAGCTGTAAAACCTATGCAAAATCAACATGACGCGAATGTATTACCTTTTATCGGTACCAGCGCTAAGCTGATTGATTACTCTTAAATGAATCGTGTAAAAAATAGTGAAAAATATCAGAAACATTCCCCTTGCATAGCTTTGCACTAGAATTGTTGACTAAACCTTCATTCTTTTTTTCATTCTGTTTTTTTTTACTCTGTTTATTTTATTTTTTTTTCATTCTCCTTTTTGTCATCCTATAATTGCAAAATTTTCATCTGCGATCATATTTATTTATAGATGGAGTTTTTTTCCAACCTTCTAAACTTTCTTAGAAGGCTTTAAATGGTCTTTAAAATTATGCTGAAATTTTATGACATAGACGAGACGTGCACCTACGGAAAATATATTGTTTCATACAGGTTAAACTTGAGATAGATTGTCAAGACAGATTTGAATAGAGGTTCATTCAATTGAAAATGTTCAAGAATTGAATTGGTGGTAATTCTAATCTCAGCATGTAGTTCCGCCGTTCCTCGATGCGTTCCCATTCAAACGATGCACTGTCCACACTTTTAAAATAAAAGAGAACAAAATTGTATGAGACAAAAATATCTAAAAATGTAATGTTATGGAGCATTTAAAAAAATAGGAGAGGGAGAGTTGGGGTAAGAAAAGACTATTATGGTCAGAAAATGGATTTTAAGAAAGAGTTTGATTCCAATATCAGTCAATCCTAGAAAGGTATCATGCGTATCAAGTGAAAATTTCATTTAATAACTTTCACATTATACTCGAATTTAGAATCATCAAGCTTTATTGATTTTTATAATGCAACTATTAATCCGTTACAACCAAGACAGTTTATCAAATTCCTGATGAATGAAGATTTTTGGCCAGAAAAATATCAACATTGTGTATAATTAAACTCTCACTGTACTGTAGATGTTCATTATAAAGTTCATTGCTATACAGTTGTTGGACATGTACAAGACATTATATTTAATTAATTGATTGTAATAATAACAATCTCTATTAATTATAAAAATGCATTAATAAAAATCCAAGTCTAATGCGTTTCGTTTACCTTATTTGAGTATTTAGAATATTAGAAATTGTAAAATATAAACGCCGGCAGCTGAGAATTAATCAAGATAACGGAAAAAGGAGCAACATTTTAAATAAAATCAATTACTAATAACACTGAAATATATCAAAATTAATTACTGTCATACTTGAGTATAGGTCATAGCTTGATTTCATTTCATTAAACCATTTGAGATTGTTAAAATATATACAAATCTGTGAAAATAATACTTTACCAAATTTATTTGCATCTCAGCAATTTTCGTCTGCAGTTCTTCATATGTATAAAACTTAATAAATTAAGTCTAAAATAACTTTACCTAATGTGTCATTTCTTACTAATACTGCTAAGAAATGAAATGCTGTAGTAAGTAGAATGCATTTTGTTGCGTCATCGTACGGAAGCCAATACAGGTCATTTGAAAAAATAATTATTTCGTAATAACGACAAATGATGTCGTAATTACGATATAGCTATGTCGAAACTACGACATCTTATGTCGTAATTACGACAAACTGATGTCGAAATTACGACAAAGCGATGTCGAAATTACGACATAGCTTTTCACATTTTCATCTTTTCCTCTGAAACCGCTGCAGCAAATTTAACCAAACTTTTCAGAAACAATGTATTCAAGGTCCTTTACAAATAAAGATTGCTCATTTCATGCGGATCCATAAAAAACATGGCCGCCATGTCTTTTAATTAAAATATTAAAAGAAGGTAATGATATGGTAATGAAAATTACTTGCAAAATTTGTTCGATGATACGGAAGCCGATAGGGGTCATTTGAAAAAAAAATTAGTTGATGAGAAATGGACATTAACGAAAGATATTAATGAAAAATATTCGTAAAATATTAACGAAAGGAACTAAATGAAGTCGTTCAAGCCGAACATCCAAATATTTTTTGTCATGCCATGGCTTGGGGGTATAGTAACGCAGAAGCCATCTTCTTTAATGACTGCTATTAAAAATATTTCAACATCTCAATTGAAACCAGGAAATCATTTCAACATTTATTAAACTATTTTTATGCCCCCAGATCGAGGATCGGGGGCATATTGTTTTTGTCCTGTCTGTCTGTCTGTTTGTCTGTGCGTCCGAAACTTTAACCTTGGCTATAACTTTTGAACTATATAAGGTAGACTTTTGATACTTGGCAAGTGTATAGGTCTAGTCAAGAGGAACATAAATATGCAAAAAAAAATTAGGTCAGGTCAAAGGTCAAGGTCACAGAGGTTAAAAAGGGGTGAATTTGGCTGTTTTCACATATTTGACTGTAGAATCCTTATTATTTATCGTATTGAGACGGGGTTTCTTTTATATTATCGCTAATAAAATTGCGCAACTGGAGTATGTTGACAGATTTTAGGTAACATTTACCGTTTTCGATAAACAAGAGGCCCAAAGGGGGACAAATGGAAATAGATGAATTCATAAATTTTTTGTCGGATCTTGATGCAGTATATTTCTGTAAGATTCTTACAGCATGTTTAAACAGATACTTTTAACAATTAAAACCATTTCAATAAACAAGAGGCCCAAAGGGGCTTCATCTGTTTCATATTAAAGGGGTTAAATTGGGTGTTTTCATGGTAATAAACAACTTTTGAACTATCGTAAGACAGACTTTTAATAATTGGCAAGTGTATAGGTTTTGTCTAGAGGAACATAAATATGCAAAAAATTAGGTCAAAGGTCAGGTCATAGGGGTCAAGAGGGGGTGAAATTTGGTATTTTCTTATATTTTACTGTGGAATCTGGGGGCATATGAAGTGTTTCACAAACACATCTTGTTTTTTTTCATTTTCAAGACTAGTACTTACCAGATATTAGACTACACCTTTTTGACGACTATGGTCTATTTTAGTAACGGCGGTCATGTTTATCGACAAAACAAAATTCCCACACCAGTTGTGCTGTGCAGGATGCACTTAGAAATGCTCATATAAAGATTGGGTGCAATCCGCATGACAATTTCAGAGGAAATATTTGAAATAAAAATTTACATCGAATATTTTCAAAAAAGAAACTCAGCTCATCTGACAAAATGCTTAATAGTAGATAATGAAAATGACGTTTTCCCATAGGGTTCAATGTAAAACTATATTCGGGGCTGGTGGCCATGTTTTTTGTCGGATCTGAACAAAATGAGCAATCTTTGTAAAAGACCTTCCATGCGTTTTTCCTGTAAAATTTGGTTGGTATTGCTCAGGGTTACAGAGGAGAAGATGGAAACTCCAAAAGACCATGCGCTGGAAGCCAGGATCTTTTTTTTCTTTCTCATTTTATTTTTTTTTTTTTTTTTTTTTTTTTGAATCGGAACAAAATGAGCAATCTTTGCAAAGGACCTTCAATACATCATTCCAGTAAAGTTTTGTTAAATTTGCTTCAATAGCTTCAGAACAGATGATCGAAATGATGTTTTCACAAATGGTCAAATGTAAAACTAAGTTCCGTGCTGGCCGCCATGTTTTTGTCAGATCCGCATGAAATGAGAAATCTTTGTAAAGAATCTTCCATACAAAGTTTCTGTAAAGTCTGGTTAAATTTACTTCACTGCAGAGAAAAAGATGAAAATCTGAAAATGTATGTCGTAATTACACGACATCAGTATGTCGCAATTACGACATAATATGTCGTAATTTCGCCAAAGCTATGTCGTTGTTTCGACATCGCTATGTCGTTATTTCGACATCGCTATTGCGTTATTTCGACGCATCAGTATGTCGTAATTTCGACATAAGAGGTCGTTATTATGACATAATATGTCGTAATTTCGACATAGCTATGTGGTAATTTCGACATCGCTATGTCGCAATTTCGACATGTTATGTCGTAATTACGACATAATTATTTTATTAATGACCCTATCGGCCTCCGTATCATCGAACAAATTTGCAAATAATTTTAATGAGAATCATCGGTCAGTTTCTCCCTCTTCCAAGTTAGTGTTGTATGGTTCAAAGTGGAAGTAATTTTAATTACCATATCATTACCTTCTTTTGATATTTAAATCAAAATTACCCCCACTTTTCATTTTTGTTTAAAACTAAGGAGTATCTCCCTCTTAGCTGATTTTGGCTTTCATATTTAGATCTTATTGGTTATTTGTTCTCTATCAGTTTTTACACGTACTTCGATTAATGGACTTCCAACTATTTTGATTTTATCTGCACTGAAGAGACATCAGTTACCGAAATGCGCATATGCAGAAGCAATATTTACAGTAACTTCGGTATGTTGGTATTTACTATATTAATATAACTAACTTGGTACAGGGAGATAATCGACAGATCTTTCTCATTGTTGCGAACAGTGTTTTAACGGATCGACTGTAAAGTATGAATTAAAAATGAATTGAAATATATTTTCATAACTTTAAGCTATAGAAATACAACATTTAAATATAATTTTTGATATTAAGTTATTAATATCCATCACATAGTATTAGCATCCAAATGCTACCAAAGGTTTTTCCAAACGGAAGGCTATTAAAATGATTAAAATAACCACAATGCCATTTCGCAATGATCACATAAATAGAAAGGAAACATAACTTCTGCTACGTTCTTCATAAATTTCTTGTGAAAAATTCGAATTATTTGGGGTAAATTAGAATATTAAGAATATTAATATCAATATTAGAATATTAATATAATGTAGGGTAAATTAGAATATTAGGATATTTATGACTTACGGTCGTATCATGACTGCTCTGCTTCAATTTGAAGTATTTCAGAAAATTACATTCAAAAGTAAAAAGACAGAAAACCAAGGAAAATCACAGCTTTTCCAAAAGGTATAAGAATAATGGTCAATACCAAAGGTACGTTTTAGGGGGATTACTTGAATAGCTGACATTCAAAAGCAAATATACAGCGAATATAGCGCATATAGTACAAATAACTTGAGAATTCTAATAGGCAATGGGTTTTAAGCGAGAGCACCATTAACCGGTTTAATCCACAATTTCTTTTTATACACCGTATCAAGTGAAGAACATAGTGTTTTACCTTTTTTTTTGGTGGTGCTTTTGCACATACTTTGTCTTTTTCTCTTTGGACTTCCCACACTGACAGTTGTGTGTATAATTTACTCCCATTTACGAGGAGAGACAAGAACCCAGGAACGCGACAAAAACAGAAATCCGTTCCTGAAAGAGGAAGACGTTTCACGGTGTACGTCAGATCACGTGGTTTTGACGGATAAGGTACACCCAAAAAGGTAGGAAAAACGTCCGCCTGAAGGTTGAAAATGTGCCTGTTCTCTGGTCATTCTTAATCAAATTCAACGACATATAGCGCACGGACCCCGCGAAAACAAGAGGAATAAATGTATATATATATGGCTTTACCGAAGCATTCTTCATTTTTACAAACACTTCCACAAAGTTGTTCGGTTTGTGATGAAAAGGAACACTCCAAAGTTGTTACACAGACCAATACCATTGATATACGGCCACTCAGAAAAAAAAACAAGGGATTGTATGTAGTGATGTCAATGAAAAAGTTGCCCCCAAAGTTTGAGTGACTGTTTGTTGATGTGTATAGCCTAATATCGCTGAAATTAGAAAATCGCGAAAATGGTAAGGTACACTCCAAATTCTGATCGAGGTATAGTACACTGCATTTTTTGTTGGTATCTTAATCTACTTTTTCTACATTTAAAAACAGGTTAATCTTACACTCTCGCATTCAAATATTGATTCTAATTATGTATTTTATTCATTTTTTCTTATCCGCAGACGATGAAAATCATCAGTGGCGGCAAAGAGTTAATATGTAACATTTTAAAAGTGTCCCGGAGCAACTTATGGGTATACAGTAACGATATATTTCGAGTGAACGAGAGTACATTTCAAAGCTGATTCGTTACTGTCGAGCGCGTAGTTTGTACAATGATTTTTTAACACCATAATTTCATTGAAAAATATATGACGTATCAGTGTCCGAAATTAAAGCGGGCATTTTCAGCTAGATTCACGTCTTCCCGTTTTTTTTTGACTCTCCTGATTTTGACATTTTCCTAGATTTACTCACTTACACTGTGACGAGTGCTATTACCAGAGCAAGACATGATTATCCTTCCGGAGTACCTGATGTAACTCTCAGTTTCACGGGATTTCACTGTGAGTGCCTTGGTTTTGAATGTTGTGTTTTTATTTCTGTCCTTTGTAGCTGTCTGACGTATGTTCTACATCGTTCGTTTAGAAACTTATCAAACAAAGACTTTGACAATGTTGAATTGTTATTACTGTATTCTAATTTACCCCAACAAATACTAAAATATTTAGGAATTGAAAGATTGCATTCACACAGTCTGTAGAATTAACTTGTTGTAGGTGGTCCCTAACTTATTTTGTGGAGCATACAACTGTGTTGGAATTAAAAGACTCTTTCAAATTATCTATAATAGCAATTTTGGGTCATTTAGAAATATGTATATAAGGTTTATAATCCCTATCGACTGTCCGGTACACAAATAGGGTATTAAATTGCTGAATGGCAAGCGCCCTCTTGCATCAGTACTAAAATTAAGATGAAAGGGGCGACTTTAATTTCAAAATTATCAATTCCCCTCAAATAGAGAGTAATATTTCTACTTTTCCTGCTTACGGAGTCTGTGGTTTACAGATGACTACGAGAACCAGTACTGATCATGGTAATCTTCTTCGCCGCCTTCGACAAATTCCGTGTCATACGATTATCAAAAAAGTTCCTCGACAGATATCAGTTCCTTGCGAAAACAAATTCGAAATATCAATCCGCAATGTAATTCAAGATTCTCTTTTTTCGTTGCGCTCAGTGTATTCGACCCTTCCAATTACAATTGCTGTTGATTTGCTACCAGACACAACAACGATGGAAGTAGGGTGTGTGCTCCATAAAACTGGTTTAACCTGAAATTTTTATGATATACCTTCACAAAATCTGGACTTTTGCGGTAAACAATTTTTGTCCGTTTTGCACCTTTCTTGTGTTTTTGCCCTCTGGATTTTTGCTCCCGAAAATTCGATATTTTTTATTACCCTTATGTGCAACTTGTATGTCTTCTTTCCATTACAAGATAATTACATTTCATGAATATTCATTTGAATTCCGTCAATTTGATAGATGAGCATCGCTCATGTGGCATATCAATGTGAAGTTGCAATTCCCATGAAACACATTTGATCATATGACCAATTAGTAAAACGAATTAGTAAAAAAAAGAATCCCATTGTACATGACGTCCTATCTTTTGAATAAATTTGTTTTTAGGATTTGGTTTTAAAATTTAATTATAAGTATTAAATGCATAATTTTGAAGTTTCATAGGGATTATGAAAGTGTTGACCGGGCGCACATTTCAACATGAAGCGCTACCGCGCTTCATTAAAAATGTGCTTCGGTCAACACTTTCATACACCAACGAAACTTCAAAATAATGCATTCAATTCTTAACTAAACATTTACACATTAAAACACATATCTGTCGAACTTAGAATATTTCATTAATATAGGCCTCATGATGACTTCAAGTTGAAGAGCAACAATAACAGCGTTGATCATTGCTTAGTTTTACCATGTCTCATTTGCATTTACTCCGTATCCCGTCATTATTAATATCAAGATATAAGGATCGATAATTGTTTTTATCACCTTTTAATCAAAACAAGTAAAAGAAGTATTTTTGTCCACATCACAATTTTTTGTGCATCATGACAGGCGATTGGATATAGGTGCAAACGTTGAGATGAAATACTTTGAGTGTCCTGTCGATGCTCTTTGTCACGAACCTAATCACACTAATATATGGTGTTCGTAAAAATAGTTCTGTAATTCACACGTTATTGACGGAGAATCAATCAAGAAAGAGAAAATTAATTAAATTTATAAAAACCAGCTGGTATCATTAATTACTAATTATTCTTCCTGGTTCATCAAATCAGCCTTTTTTAACATACTAACAACAACAGATACAGCTGTTTGTAGACACATAATTAATTTTTCACAATTTCGAAATGATGCTACGTCTAAAAAGACAAAAATGAACTTAATGACACTATATCTTTGGTTTTTCATTCAGATCCAAAACATCGATTCAAAATTTACAAATAAGTACAGATTTCACAATTGATGTACAATCGACTTCAAGACGCCCTGTGTATGTCTATATGTTGTATCTGTCCAGTAGCCTAGGACACTGGTGCTTTTGTCGGCAACGCATGACTGTGATTGTTAAAGCACTATGCCAATTAATGTTGTGTTTGTTGACAATTCCACATTCATATGCCAAATAAAATATTGATGTGGCGTTGTTTGAAAATTAGCCATGAATTCCGCTCCAATCGGATCTAGGTGTGGTCTTGAAATAAGCAAAACTCATTATTGAAGGCCGTATGGTGACTTCAAGATAAAGAACAAAATAAAAAAGTCGTTCCATTGTTTGGTTCTCTCATATACATTTACTCCATATCCTATCAGTGTTTGTTTATACAATTTTCCAGATTTTTAGAAGATATTAACAGTTGATGTCGTTATATGGCGTGACTAATAACCAGCTTATTACTAAGGACTTTTCTCAACCTAGCGTTTACGGAAATGATTGAAAAATTGTACCCATGACCTGAATATTTACCATGTTTACTGGCCTTTCGATTACGGTCGATTTCCACTAAAATACTCATTATTGATTGTGATGCTTCTCTACCAAACCCTTCAACAACTTGAATTTGAATTTTCTTCCGTAGTGCAACAATGTTTAACGAAGAACTTGAAACATCCTTGAGCAATGTTTTGTCCTCCTCCCTTCTTGTTCAAGATAGTGATCAAGTTTATTATAATATCGGGAAATGGGAAAGAGGAAGAGTTAAGAATTCAAATATTTCTTATCTCAATAAATCAAATACAAACGAATACTTATTGAAATTATACCAATTTGTTGGCGTATTTGCACATATGACCTAAACAAATATGAGAAACAAGTCTTATCCTCGTCGATTTTTCTCCTTTTGACATTTATGCTATCATTTTGATTGTTAAATACAATGTTTTATTACTCTGAAATACAGTAGCTGTATTCAAAAATGTAGGGCTTAACCTTTATAAGACAGATACAATATGAAGTTTTTACGTACATTAAATAGCATTGTTTGCCAATAACAGCATGCAAACAGTTTCTGTATAGTTTTGAAACCTGCTTAAGTGATAAGTGATGGAGCCCAAAAAAACGCAAGAAGACTTCTTTTCAATTTTGATAACAACAAATTCTGTCTAAAAACCTTTGAGTTGCTTATCGTGTCTATTGAACAACAATTGATCAGACAAGTTTATGTAATGACAGCTTTGATCATATTCAGGGTTGCTTAATCTGATAACTCTTGTTTAGGGGGTGGGGGCGTTATATACTTTCTGATTCCAAGATGACAACAGTTATTTCCCTTGAACAGCTAAAGCTTGTATTTCCTACAGGTTTTGACTTTACTATTAGATTTGACATTTTGTTAACGGCGGTTGTCTTACTATAACTATGCAACTGATCTCACCTATATTTTTGAATCGGGTCCGTTTTCATCTGGATGTATGTCTCCATTTTACCCCGCCACACGTAGTTGGGAGGTATTATGTGATACCCTCAGTCGTGTGTCTGCCCGTCCGTCCCCCGCAGGATTCCGACTTATAACTTGTGAACGAAATAACATACAGTCGTTAAACTTATTAAGAAAGTTTTTTTTGTACTATTAACGGAGCCAGACTTCGATTTTTGGCTCGGACTTTAAGGGGCTCTGGAGTTACGCCCCTTGAAACTCTGAAATTTTGCGAAACTAGACGGGGTTTCATGTTATGTGCCATTACTATTTTTTTTCTGTGCCATACTACTATGATGTCGTTGTAGCTTTGTGTTTCCGATGTTGCCATATGCATTGTCTTGTGGGTATTCTCTTTCAGACTGACGACCACTCAGACTAAAGAATATAAAAATCTGAAAATCCGGCTCAAATAATTCTTTAGGAAGAAGGATCGAGTAAATAAAAAGCAAAACTATCGCAAATGGACCTAATTGGTCCGAGATTCTTTTCAACCATAAGTAAGTTTCTCCAGTATCGATATGTTCAACACAGAAGTTTTTCTATTGAAAAAAAAATGACAAAAAAATTTTTAATAGGCTTAATTGGTTAGTTGGAATTAGCTGCAATATTGCAGGCTGGCTGTTACTCATTTCAAACTTCACCTTTGTTGTAGGATCATATTTCCTGGTGCACCAGACATATAACAGCAATACTACAAATGTTAGAACTGTCACCTACTGTCTGAACATATCCAGTATGTTTAAGTGTCATCGTTATGCATCGCTGACGCACATTTAAGTTTGAAACAGTGACTGACAGTCACCTTATTAATCACTCAAAATACGAAAGTTCATTTATCACTCAACTGTCTCCCGAGTCGCGTTTAAGACCAGAAACGAAATCGTTATGTCAAGCTTGTATGTTACATTTGACTGCCATCAGTCAGCGTCTAGTCGTATGAAAGTAACTTAGTACATTTGACCTCCTACGAATGTTATTTATCGTCCCTTATGAATTGTACTCATCAATCGTATTAATTTGATATTTGGATACCAATACATATATATGAAAAAAGTGTTAAAGTGATTTTTTAAAAGTCTCTTACATTTTTTTTTTCATTTTCTAATTACCTTGTTACGTTCTGATATTAAACACATAAGGAGGTGGACACGAAGCTGGTTTGCCAACTGTTCAACAGCAGTAGCCTCTTTCTGAATAGTCTGTGAAAAGATCATCAACAACGTAGTAAAGTACATTTGGAGCAATAAGCCAAATAGAAGTGTCTGAAAACATTTCAATATTAACTGAAAAAAAAACAGAACAAAGTGATATAAGATTGAGAAACGGGCCTCGAAATGAAGTTCACCAAATTAGACTACTAGCAAAATCATTTAATTCTTCAAGGATAGTCTACGCCACACGTGGCACCAGAAAAGTCTGATGTATATTTAAAGAGCTATAGCTACTTTCAACCATGGTTTGTTCGACGGAAAAGTATTTTTGAATGTTTATAACTCCATCAAAACTTATTTCAACAGGTTATCTGCTAACTTTTTCATTACTTAGCAGAATTATATATGTTATTATATCATTCATTACAAGGTTCAGCAAATTTATTTGCCATTTAAATGCAAATTTTCAGCTTATCTGATAATATTTATTCGAAAAGTACTAACAAAGCAACTCAACCACTAAAATAAACTAACTTTCGTTTGAAAGGCTAAGCTTTATACACTCTAAGAAGAACATTTTTTATGTATCTCGGTTTCTCTCAGATAAATAACAAATACCGAAGTTGCTGTGAATTTTGTTTCTGCACATGTGCTTTTCGCCTCTTCAGTGCAGATAAAAGCAAAACCTTTGGAAGTCCATAAACCAAAATACGTGTAATAACTGATACAGAACAAGAAACAAATAAGATCTAAAAAGAAAAGCCAAAATCTGCTTAGGAAAAGAAAGCTATGCAAGAGGGAGATACTCCTCTATTTTTAAACAAAATTTCTAAAATTTAGATATTGCAAGTTTTCAAATAAAATCGGTTTTCGGGCCAACACCGAATTACTGGCTACTTGGTTGGTGAATACCCACGAGGACTAACAGACCATTAGCAGTGGCATCGGCAGAGGCAGATTAATTAGAGTAATAACAAAATTACTGAACAGAATTGTCAGGAGTCGAGATCTATCTATCTACCTTCTGGTAAGCGCAGGGCTCGCTCTTGGGCATCATCGTACTGTAAAGGGCAAAAAGAAAAACCTCAGGACAAATTGAAAACCACAATGATCCTGATTTGGTACAGCCATTTCAAAAGAAAAGACTGTTAATACCGGCTTTGATACACGCTAAATTTTTTTTATGTAATGTAGCAGCTCAACATCAATTAGTTTGAAACAACGGCAGTAGAATACCGAAGGAACAAGGGAAGCGATGACTACAAAAATCGAAGTCGAAAGACATGGCAAAAACGGAAACAGATAAAAACTAAGACAAAACAAGGACGTGAGACAGCTACAATGCACGGAAATAAAAAGATAACATTAAGAACTAAGGCACTCATAGTGTGAACTCCCATGAAAACCGGGAGTGACATCAGGTGCTCCGGAAGGGTAAGCATGTCCTGCTCCGCTAGCGGCACCCGTCACACTATCAGTGAGTCAATCCAGGTCGTACAAAATGTCCACTGCAGCTATAAATAAAAAAAAACTTGAATCACAGAATGGACGGAAACTTTAAGTTTTAAAAGGGGACTGAATATCTATTAGAATTTTTACTATCTCAATTTCTTTGAAATACTGATTAATAAGGCGGTCCAAGAAATGACTATGACTATTGAGAAAGTCCGAGTATTAATTCGTGATAGTGTTTGCGTAACAAATCAACTGTGAAATATACACTCCGTAAGTAGGAGGAGTGGCAAATTACTCTAAATGTTAGAGAAATTGATATTTTTTTAAATAAAAATTGTCCCTTTTGTCGTAAATTTTATTGCCATTTTCGTCAAATTCGAGATGTATGTCCAAAAAAGATTTACATCAGTATTTTTTGTTGTCGAGAAAGTTGATGTTATAGAAAGAGCAAAAGCACTGTAACAAAAACTGCTGAGTCGGGGCCATGTTCAGCCGTTGTTACTTTCGTCCCTTCAGAAAATGTATGGCCGCCACTACGACATTATAGAATAACAAAAATACCAAAGTTTCTGTTAATTTATTTTCTGCATATGCGCATTTCGACAAATTATGTCTCATCAGTGCAGATAAAACCAAAAAAATTGGAAGTTCATTATCCGAAAACGTGTTAAAGCTGAAAGACAACAAATAACCAAAAGGAAATGACTAAATACCGTAGTTACTGTGAATTTCTTTTCTGCATATGGGCATTTCGACAACTTATGTCTCTTCAGTGCAGATAAAATCTAAACTCTTGGAAGACCATTATCTCAAAGATGTTCAAAAATTGATAGAGAACAAATAACTAATATGATCTAAATGTAAAGCCTAAATTAGTTAAGGACAGAGCTTTGCATGAGGGAGATACTCCTTAGTTTCGATATAATTTACAAAAATTTAGATATTGCGAGATAAGAAAGATATGAAATGTCAAAAATGAAAACTGACATTTTCAGCTAGATTCGCGTCTTCCCGGTTTTGACATTACCGATTCTGACTTAACCCTGGATACAGGGTTAAGTCAGAATCGGTGTTTAACTTTGACTTAACCCTGTATATAACACCCGTAACACTGGCAGTGTGACGGGTAGTGTATACAGAGCAACATGTTTACCCTTCCGGAGAACCTGGTGTCACTCTTTTCGAGAGTTTACACTGTTTTTGCTTTAGTTTTTATTGTTGTATTTGTATGGTGTGTGTTTTGTGGTTGTGTAGCGCCTTTTGGTCTTTTGTCTTCTGGTGTTCTTGCTTTTGGCTTGTCTCTGGACTTTGATTTATATAATTTTGGTCTTTGTTCCTTCGGTATTGAACTGTCGTTTTTTTTACTATGGTGCAGTTCCCCTGTTGAATTGTGGCATGTGATTGTAGTTTTCGACCATTGTAGGTGTAAACTGTTATTCTTTGTTTGTAACGTGCATAGATTTACACTAAGAATGAGAGAGGTTTCATTTTACCACCCTCACATACACAAAGTTCCTATACGTAAATGAAAGCGGCCATTTTCAATTAGATTCACGTCTCCCAGGATTTGACTATACTGATTTTGATTGATTTTTTCCTAGATTGACTCACTTACAGTATGACGGGTGATGTCAACAGAGCAGGACATGCTCATCCTTTCGAAGCACCTGATGTCACGCTAAGTCTCTTGGGAAGTCACACCGTGAGTGCCTTGGTTTAACTTTTGTTTGTTGTGCGTTTTTTTTTCTGTGCTTTATAGCTGTCTAACGTCATTGTTTTCTATGTTCTCGTTTTGGCCATGTCTTTGGACTTCGAATTTGTAAATACCACTCTTTTGTTGCTTCGGTATTCTACTGCCGTTGTTTTGCAGTTGATTGCAAGCATCAGTATTTAACTCGCCGACATTCGTAAATAATTCGTAGACATTCACAGAGAATCGTTTTGATTCGTGTAAGGACATGAAAGTTTTTACACGAATGTCCACAAATTTTTATTAGTTATTTCATCCATTAGAAAAGTAAGTGAGAACCGAACTGGGCAATTGCAACATCGGAAACACTAAGTAACAAGGACACCACTTGAGTACGGGACAAAAAAATGAAGACACACATACAGATGAACAACACGGACCTAATAAAAACCATGAGCAAGATCTACCGGTAGTAGAGTAAGCATATCTTGCTTGTTATAAGACACCAGCCGTGTTGAACATGTCAACTCTGGTAGCAAAGTCAAATCCGATAGAGGAAAAACAAACATTAGTTGTAGAGGGACAGATCTGTTGTCATCTGGGAAACAGATATCCAATAGCGATCCACAAGATTTTAATGTCGAACGTAAAACTTCTTTAATGATGACTTAAAGTTTTTGGCAACTTACCCTTGCTAAGTAGTCTGAGCTCGATCAAGGAAGTCACTGTAACGACCACAAGCCCTTGAGTTCTGAGATGTAAACTTAATATGCTGGTGCATTTGGAATGTTCCTACAAAGAAAATGGAAAGTTACTATTGGAAAAGTGAAGTCATCGCTTAGTTTGTAATGTACCTCTGTTGTCAATTTCAAGATGAAGGTCAAGAAACGAGGCCGATATGGAAGTATCTGCAGTATCCTTAATTTCAAGCTCTTTTGGATAAATAAGATGAAGAAAATCACCAAAACGAGGATTATTTAGTGATATGATATAACGGAAGTTGAAATTAAAGGACTGGGACAGTTTTTTGTCTTTATTTTAAAGAAGCCCTTCAATGATTTCAGCCTCATAAGATTAGAAAGACAGATCGGCTTAAAGAGGTGCACTGTTTGTGCCTATTGAAACTCCGATGTTCTGTTGAAAAACAAGTCCTCCAAACTGGACAAATATATTGTCGATCAGAAATTCTAACATTTTAATCACTTCCTCTGTGTGCTTTTTCTTTGATTCTGAGTCGTATTTCACAAAGTATGCTTGTTCTCTACCTATAACAATGTACTAATATCTTCCTTTGCCGTTCTTACGGGAGAAACATCTATGAATGATATCTTTCAGCCGAGATTTCAGTTGTTCATGAGGAATGGTAGTATAAAGTGTGAAGTCAAAAGTTTTAATGCTGTTACAGTGTGATAATGATCTCGATTTTAGGATGTCAAGCAGAGTTTTTTAATATCCATATTTCATTTACACCACTTATCCGTAAAAGCAAGGATCAAAATAACAATTTGTATCGTGCTCGGAAGAATTCTTAAATAACTCGTATACATTCGTATGCTGCTCGCATTTATTCGTTACAACACGTAAATGTATATCGTAACTGTACCGCATTCATTCTTAGTTAATCATTAAGTGATCGTACATACTCGCAACTAATCGTACAGGAATCGTAAATAACTCGTAAAGGTGTTTATTTCGCAAGCATTCCGAGCTCGGTTATTGTTTGAAGCCCAAAAATAATGAATAACAACTGAAGCCTGCTGACCAAAAGTAATAACTTGCGACTAACATTTTTTTTCAATATAACTGGGTACATCAGATGAGCATTTTAAGAGCATCAATTTTTTACCAATGTTTTAATTTTATTTGTACAAATACAAGACATAAATAATCGAAATGGGATTTCACAAACTTAAAAATATTGGACAATTATTGATTTTTCGATACATTGGTGAGACATGTAAGAAATTATATTTCAATTTTTATAAAAGTAGCAGGTCAATTCTTTCTTCTTTTATTTTTTTAAACTAAGATCAACTGAATATGGTAAAACTATCCCACGCAATTAATTAAGCGGATATACTTTAAGCCAACAACGGTAAAACAGACCTTGTTTGCTGTAAAATCTTGACAGGTAGACAATTGTGAGCGATGATAACATTTATTTCCAAGTACTTCCCTGACAAAAATGGATCAATGCTGGAATTCTGTGTTAATGTCTTTTAATGTTATTGTTTACAGACATCTCTGATCTACATCACCAAAGGTCATTCAGAGCTCGGTATCTTATTTCCGAAGGATATAACATACCATGTTTAAAGGATATGAACATCATGTTATGTCTGAGTGCAAAACAATATTCATTTTTTATTCATTTAGCCTACAAATATTTTGAAATACGCTTATGACCAGTGTACCTATTTCAATTTGAATTTCTTAGAAATTCTTGAATTGATTTTGAAAACGTTCATGAGAAAAGCAAATATGGAATGCTGCTGATGATAGGTTTCTCCTTGAAACAAGTGTACAGCATAACAAAATTTACCGTTTATCATGCAACTTTGGTCTTTATTGTATTTTGAAACCGTTGAGCTGACGCCACTGCTGGTGGACCAGAGGTCCTCTAGAGTATTCCCCAGCCCAATAGTCGGACTTGTCTGACGTGAAAAAACCTTGTAGGGCACTCGGTAGATGTCCTTGGTGCTGCATTTGCCCTCCTATGAGTACTTCTTTTTTTACTACTTTTGGGTAATGGCTTTCTATATTGTTTGATTTTAACGCTGCTGACACCGTAACAACTTTTTCAGCAATAAATGATTAACATATGTACCGTCAGAGGTACTTTTGAAATCTAAATATGAGTTTAAATCGAAAGTATAACTGCGTTCTTAAAGCAGTTTCTTTGTTATTCAAAAGCGCAAATTACAATATTAGCCAATCAGAAAGATAAACCAGAAACCAAAACCACATTTCGGCCTTTCAGGTAAAGTAATTAAAATCGTAAGTATTAAGTCACAGTATAATTATCATTTTCTGTTCATCTTTCGTAAATGACATTTCATCCTTTATCTTACAATTATTAAATAAAATCCAACAGATGAGTGTTTGTTTAG
Source organism: Modiolus philippinarum (assembly GCA_002080025.1). Taxonomy (NCBI): domain Eukaryota; kingdom Metazoa; phylum Mollusca; class Bivalvia; order Mytilida; family Modiolidae; genus Modiolus; species Modiolus philippinarum. The sequence goes on from MJUU01027369.1 coordinate 17,666, forward strand.
AGAGTGCGCCAATAATAGGACGAGAGAGGGTTCGAGAATTGAGAAAACAATTGATCGTTCAAAAAATATGTAAAATTACTGCGGCTAGGCAAGTTCACTTACAAATTCCGCCGTTTATGTATAGATTTTAGAAAGAAGTCATTTATTTACTATGAAAGTTTGCAAATCTCTGGATAAAAGATGTTTTTGATATAACCATTGTGGCTTATGAACTGAATTAAAATAACTGCATTCACAGGCTTGTTGCAATGTATGGGATTATGTAATTTTCCAAGACTGTGAAAAAACAATACCTTTTTTCACTTATTTCAATGTTTGCAATACCTAAAATCACAAAACGCACAATTGTGATTAAATCTTTATTTCAATGTCCTGTGTTAGTAATATAGGCTAAATGAAAAGTGTTGGTTATGATAACTCTCAATATTTAATATTTACGTTCTGTCTGGGTATATATATATCTGTTTTCTCTAGTATGAAAATGTTCTTGCCCATGTCATTTATTGTTGAGGTAGACTTCATTTAAATGTGACCGGTAAAAAAAATGTTTCCATGTCCTATTGGTTAAAATGGCGTAACACTGATTTTGACAAGTAAACTTATCCATTTTTTCATGTTTTTAATTTAAAAATATGTAATATTGGAAACGTTTTGGGAATGTAAATTCTCAACATTTAGGCTCTATTTGAGAAATACGGACTAAAACAAATGGGTTAGAATGAAAAATATCTATTTTCATGTTCTACTTTTGTAATATGGACTCTAGCAAATGTGACGGTTATATAAAGTATGCCACATGATGATAAAAAAAAATGCAGAATATCTAGTATTTTGCACTTAACTTTGGTTTCTGTGCAAAATACCAGGTATTTGGAACGACAACTGTAGTTTCCGATCGAAATTAAACAGAAACTGTACAGAAACGACAATTTCCAGTCAGAAT
>MJUU01027369.1:19016-39044 GCA_002080025.1 Modiolus philippinarum
AATAACAAAAGCAATTCAATCTTTTGAAAATTTTACTCATGATATTCTTTCAAATATTCTTTTTATATGTTGCGATATACAAATTTATTTCATGACTTGTAGCATAAAAAAGGTATGAAAAATAAAACATTTAGTTTAAACCAAATCTTTAAAAATGGCCAAATCAATTCAATTTTGATAATGATTTTTTAACTCATGACTTGTAGCATAAATAAGGTATGAAAAATAAAACATTTAGTTCAAACCCAATCTTTAAAAATGGCCAAATCAATTCAATTTTTGATAATGATTTTTTATGACATCCTGTCGTAGCAGTTATATATGTTGCAATACATTTTACAGCTTTCATTAATTTTAGCATTAACAAGTTTTGAAAAGTAAAGTTTGTGGTTTAAACTCGATTTTTAAATGTGTCAAAAATATTAAGTTTTAGAAAATCTCATTTTATCTATCAGGTCTCATCAGGTTTTTATCTATCAACTTTTTAAACATATTTGTTCGCTATCAATATCTTTTAAACATTTCTGAGTTTATGGTCCACCAATTTTTAAGATTTTATCTCCACTGATGAGACATAAGTTGTCGAAATGGCCATATGCAGAAACTAAATTTAAAGTTACTTCGGTACTTTGCTATCCTTTTTAAGGGCTTTTCTACGTTGCGATATACAAATTTCATCATTTTTACCATAATTAAGGTATAAAAAGTAAGACTTTTAGCCTGTTATTTAAACTAATACTTCCAAAAATGGTCAAGCAATTCAGTCGTTCGAAAATTTTACTTCATAATTTCCTTTTGAAGGAATTTTATATGTTGAAATATACAAATTTAATGGATTTTATCATAATTAGAGTATGAAAAATAAAATTTCATTTACACTTTTAAAGTGACGAAGGCAATTTAAACTTTTGGAAATTTAACTTCATAATAGCGTTGATGTATAAGAAGTAAAATTTTTAATCAGTGATTTAAACTTACTCTTTAAAAATGGTCAGTTTAAAGATTGAATTTCAACTGCTGACTTCAAATCTTCCTTTTCACACCCTAGTTATGCTAAATTTATGACATTTGTATATTGCAACATATAACACCCATACGAAAAATAATTATAAAGTAAATTTAAAGAAAAACAAGATTATTTTTGGTCATATTTAAAGAATTAGTTTTAACAACAGAGTAAAAATCTTTCTTTTTATACCTTATTTATTGTTAGATTCATGAAATTTGTAAAACACAACAAATGAATTCCTTCAAATGGATATTATGAAATTTAATTGTAAAAAAATGAACTGTGGAGGTCGTTTTTAAAGAGTTTATTTATGCCTATCTGATCTACTGAGAAATATATTTGCCAAACAGCATTTGAAAATGAGGTCATATAAATTAATTGAAAAGAAAGCATCTTTTCTTCAGAGATTTGTAAAGTAAAATATTTTGAATCTAAATCTTAAATGGCGGAATTTACAACTGTTCAAGCGAACTTAGACAGTCGAGATCAAATCTTCCCATGACCCGCAAATCTGATGATCGATCCATAAGGGTAATAAGCATATCTTTGCTTGATTGCTTCCTAACAATATTAAAATGTGTGTAATAAATAAAAATTGCGAACGCTGAATTTAAAAAAAGAGAATTGTAAGATATAAACAGGAAAAACGATTCAGTGTTGTTGTTTCTAAATCTGGTTGGATGAGTTTTAAAAGCCTAATTACGATTTCCGTTTCTGGTTTCCATTTGCTAAAACCATAATTTGAGTTTTCGATTTAAACTCATATTTCAGATTCCGACCGAAAACTGCAGTTTTCGTGCAAATTAATAATTATTCCGCAAAATACTATGTATTCCGATCGGAAACTGTAGTTTCCGTTTATAATACTTGATGTTTCGCACGGAATTATACTCAGTTTTCTTCATCTTGTAACTATTGCGTTCAATAATTAGGTCCTGTTTCATTTTGGTTATTTGCAGTTATAAGCAATTGAACCGGATGCTAGTGATTTGATGAAGGACAACAATGAAACCTTTTTTCCGTTGCTTGTTTTTTTTACCATGTATTTGTAGAAGCTTTGTCTCAGGTGCATTTACTTCATATCCTTTTTCTTGATCATCTATTTCGGCAATGTGGACTAAGGCAAATTCATTGGGATGAGAAATCTCTATGTACATTTATGGTAGGAAATATGACTGGTATTTTTTCATTCCTATATTATATTTTTCTAATCTATATAGAAGATATAACGGGTATTCAAAATCTTCATGATCTCATTGGGTTTGGAAATGAATACGCTAAAACAAATCTGAAATGTACTTCAAAAGTTATTTTTAATTTACTTTACGTGCACTAAATGGAACGTTTTGTGTTTGCACACATTCGGAAATAAAGAAAAGAACATTATTTTGCAGGTGTATTGCAAAATAATTAATGTGCATAAAACACAATCCTTCAAATATTAAATCTATATATAATCATTTAAGCATATACTTAGTATATTATTTTTTACTCTCGGTTTTTATGAAAACATTGGTTTGGTTACTCTTTTGTTGACTATTTATCCTCGAGAGTTTTATTAGCCCTGTCTTACAATACAACGATATTCCCCCGAAACCGAAAAATCATAAATGGATACAATGTCTTCCTTTCATATTTTTGCATTTTATCTATTGTAATTTCAAAATGTTATTCTGACGATTCTGTTAATAGTGTTTTCATCTCTTATTATGCCAAGTTTTCTTGCTATAGGGTATGCAAGTCTCGTCATGTGAGCCCGAGAAATCGCAATAAAATTTAGAATTGAAAACGTTTCGCGCCAAAATATGACGTCGCAGCATCATGACGTTCAAATTTTTGTTTGCAACGTCATACGTTTTTGATGAAAATGCAACTTCCGGGTACAATTTTTGTAACCGGAAGTTCTAAAATGTAACGAGACTTACAGACCCTATTGAGTCGATTAGTGCACTGTGATTGTCTTTCATGAGTCATTTTGATGGGCAATGGATGACAACACTCGTAAGAACACTTTGCCAGTTAATTGTATGTTTGTTGACAACCCCACATCCATGAACAAAAGAGAAGATACATGGATGTAGGGTTGTTTGACATTAAGAAATGCATTCGGTGCCAATTCGGTGTCAGGGGCTGTCTTGAACTAAGTGTAAGGTTTGAGCATAGATTCTTGTAGGCCCAATGGCGACTCTGATATGAGGAACAACAATAAAAACGTTATCCTATTGCTTTAGTTTAATCATGTATTTTTAGAGACTTTGTCTCATGTGCATTTACTCCATATCGATCCTTGCAAAGTTACAATATCTAAACTTAAGGAATTTGATAATACTAATGAGTATCTTCCTTGTGCACACCCCTGACTGTGGCCGGTTTTTTGACATAGACCATCTACGTTGTTGTTCTCGTCTAGGTCTTAAATGATATAATAATTTTTTTCATCAAAATATGTTGATTTTAACCACACTGAAAACACATAAGATGACCTAATATGCATCAACATTTATATAATTTACTGTTATTTCGCTATTTTGTTATTTACTTATCAGTACAATTGATATATTATTCGTGTAATGCTTACTGTTGTCTAAGACGTTTTTGCATTAAAAGATTTTTCAAGTTTTTAAAATTTGCAGTAGAATCTATGTCTTTTTTACGTTTTTTTTAATTTGAGTATATCAAGTGTTCATGATATAGTTTTGTTATTTTTTAAAACATTTAATTAGTATATAATATGTATTAAAACGACAATACATTTATTTAAGTGTAAATATTTTGTTTCTGATCCCCCATCTTTGGCACACACACTTTTTTCAACGAGTTTACACAAATGATTTTTTACACGGTTATATTGTTTACCCTGCTTTAATTTCCATATTGAAGTTAAGTTATTGTTAAAACACCTTTCTTGGGTTCTGGTTTTATCTTGACGTTTTAATGGTTCCAATATTCAAAAACTCATATTTCTGATTAGCTAGGAGCAGTGCACACATTAGAGACAACAGGGCTACCTGAGCTTGGAATTTATATAAACTTAAATATTTTTACAACTAAGCAGTAAAATATACAATGACAATTCTGAAACCTACCACTGAAATTAATAATAAAAAAGAGGGAATAACAGGAAACATCTACCATGGCTGAAAATTACAATTAGATGCTACAATTTGTCAGGGAAAAACACACAAAAACACAAATAAGACAAAAGACAAACTTTAACAACGATAGGAACTCGAGACAGTTGAACATGGTACTGGCACTAGCAAAATTCAGTGGAAGGATTAAACCGGTTTATGGGTACCCAAACCTCCCCTTTATCTGTACCGTTTTCCTATAGTATAATAAATATACGAATAAAGTCCAATACATGTTGACTAGTAACTCCATGACCACAATCTGTGAAGGCCAGAAAAAGACAATACGCAATTTTGAAATATAGGTCAAGGGGTGCTCGCCAGAGCATGAGCTGAAACAACGGCAGTAGAATACCGAAGGAACAAGGGAAGCGAAGACCACAAAAATCAAAATCCAAAGACATGGCAAAAACGGCAACCGAGAAAAACGAAGACAAAACAAGGACGTGACACAGGTACAATGCACGGAAATAAAAAGGAGACACTGAATTTTGAAATAGAAAAGATAACAGGAAACACTAACAATGGCCGAACATCAAAATATTATGCCACAATCAACATGGAAACTGAACACGAAAATCACCATTAAAAGACAAAACACAAACGTAAACAACAATAGGACATCAAAAATGTGTAACAATTTAAAATTATGACTGCATATCTAAGAAAACAAACACGCTTGATTAAGAACCGTTTAAGTGACAACTACAGAAGTCAAAAGTATGAAGTTACAGACTATAAATCCTTATAGACATATAGAGAAGTAAAATTGATTCATTATAAAATCTGTAGAGAATTTCATTTTAAGCATGACGTTGTCTGAATGTCCAGAGGATGGGACAAAAGCAGGAAATTATTTTCAGTCATTTAAAGACGTCTTTGTATTTGATGCAAACACCATCGGATGCATTTTTTAATGCTTTGTGTCCTAGAAATTTCCTTTTTTTAAAATATATCATCTATGTTACCATAACGGCATATTCCAATTATTGTTTAAAAAAAGGCATATTCCAATTATTATGAGCCACATTTAGCAAACAAGTAATAATATCTCTTAAATGGAGCAATGAAATTATTCAAAATACTCTTTAATACATCAGTGTTCTTATTTTTCTCATGTAATTATTTAGAACTGCAGAACATTTGAATCAGTAATGAAAAGATGTGTAACATGGTTTAATTAGAGATGAGAATAATATATGAATAACTCACTCACAAACTCAAAAACAGTCTGAAGGACTTTATGTTGGGTTTGTGATTTGTTCGCCGCGTGAACTCCTCCAAAATTCATTTTATTTCTTATAATTTCAATTTACCCTACTTAAAGAAATATTTTTATTGTCCCTTTAAAGACGTGATATTTGATATGACATATGGTTTATACATCTTAATTGGGTCAACGGTCTTTGTGATAGTATAATATCTATATTCATATATAAAGCGGATATTTGATTGAAGGGACATAATTTCTTTTCAAAAATGGAGCCATTTTCAAAACAAGAAAAAGAAAATCACAATTCAAAGACAAAACACAAATGTAAACAACGATACGACAGCAAATAAATGTGAAACAATGAAGAAAATTATGACTGCATATCTTAGAAAACAAATACTCTTGATTTAGAACCGTTTAAGTGAAATCTACGAGATAACTTCAGGTGCAAAACTACAGAAGTCAAAAGTATGAAGTTACAGACTATAAATCCTTATAGACATATATAAAAGTAAAATTGATTCATTATAAAATCTGTAGAGAATTCATTTTAAACATGACGATGTCTGAATGTCCAGAGGAACTGAGACATAAGCAGGAAATTATTTTCAGTCATTTAAAGACAAAAAACACTGTCAGATGCATTTTTAAATGCTTTATGTCCTAGAAATTGCCCTTTTTAATAGACCATCTATGTAAACATAACAACATATTCCAATTATTATGTTTAAAAAAGTCATATTCCAATTATTATGTGCCACATCTAGCAAACAAGTACTTGTATCTCTTAAACAACGGCAGTAGAATATAGAAGGAACAAAGGAGTGAAATGTACAAAAATCGAAGTCCAAAGACATGGCCAAAACGAGAACACAGAAATCAATGACGTTAGACACAGAAAACAATGACGTTAGATATGCAGAAACAACCACAAAAATAGAAATCACAACATTTAAAACAAAGACAATCACAGTGTGAACTCCAGTGAAACTGAGAGTGACTTCAGGTGCTCCGGATGGGTAAGCATGTCCTGCTATGTTAATAGCACCCGTCACACTGTGAGCGAGTCAATCCAGGAAAATGTCAAAGTCGGTAGTCAAATCCGGGAAGACGTGAATCTAGCTGTAATGACCACTTTTATTTGGGACACTGACAAATGGAGCAATAAAATTATTCAAAATACGTTTTGATACATCAGTGCTCTCATTTGTCCCTTGTAATTATTAAAAATTGCAGTACATTTGAATAAGTTATGAAAAGATGTGGAACCTGGTTTAACTAGAGATTAGAATAATATACGAATAAGTATGTTTTGACTGGTTCACATGTATATATATAAAATATTTATTCGAATTCTATATTGGAAAATCTCAAATACATTCTCTTAAAGCATTTGATTTTTTTTTCAACACTATTCCACGATTCCTCAAATAATTACGAATCAGAGGTGTCATTCAAAAAGCCTTTGTCGGTTCATATTTAAAAGGTAATGTAAAGTGCGATAAAAAAAATATGTGCGTACTATTCTTTATTTATTTTTGATAACATATTTGTCACATTTCGAGGTGCTTTTCATCAACAGAAAGTTCGAATACCTATTTGCACTAATTGTGCTCCTCTACTCGCAGACTTGATTTTATATTCTACGAGACCGAATTTCTTCAGGAACTTGTAAAAGATCATAAAATAGAAGATGCTAGATCCTTCAATCTTATTAATATATATATTGATAATGTTCCTTCCATTAATAGCGTATCTTTTGCTAAATGGGTCCCACTGATTAATCCTCAAACTAGAGATAAAGGAAACGACAGAAACCACTAGATCTACATCTTATTTTGGACTTACATCTTGGATGTGAGGAAAATGGTCAGCCAAGTACTAATATTTACGACAAAGGGGACGATTTGAATTTCAAATTTATCAATTTTCCATAACATGGAAAGTAACATCCCAGCTTCTCCTGCTTACGGAGTGTATGTTTTCCAGTTGTTGCGTTACGCGAGAGCTAGTACAAATTATACAGACTTTCTCAATAGACATATTAATCTCCGTTGCCGCCTTATTAATCAAGGCTTCACACACTTCCGTCTCATACGATCATTAAAAAATGTTTTTCAATAGATATCAGTCCCTTATGGAAAAATATGATTCAAGATCCTCTTTAACCCTGAGATAATCATTCCTTTTATCTGTCTACGAACTTTCAATAGCAATTGCTGTTGGGTTGCTACCGGACACTAGTGCAATGGAGGGGGGGTTTGGAGCTTCATAAAACTGGCTTAATCCACCACTTCTTTTTTAATACCTGTACCAAGTCAGGACCATTGAGGCCGACAATTTTTCCAGTGGCTGCCACCTGCTTTGATTTTGCCTCATGAACATTGGCTCTTGACAATTCTGTTCGGTATTTTGATATTACCATCCAGAATATTTTCTCCAGAATTACATCTTTTTTTTTCTTTTTTTTTGGGAGGGGGGGGGGTGACATCATTTTCATTCCGGACAGTTTTATTTTGTCCAGTCTTGTGATTCGATTTCAGGAATGAGCGATTTGTGCCAACGAGAAATTAATGTGCGACCCCTACTCGTTGTTATATATCGAGGAAAACAAATCAAATTAACTTAAAAAATAGAACTTGTCCTGAATACTTCACAAGGAAACCATCTTGGAATGTTTATAGTACCTAGAACTTGCAAAAAACTTTGGTTTTTACTTTTGCTCTTCGTTTGGTAGTCACCATGAGGGTTTGAATAAAAACTGATGTCTTACTTATATGTCTCATTTCAATGATAGGTTTCAGTGTTTGTTGCCAATCTTTGCTGAATCCGTTCATTAAATTGTTAAAAAGTTTGGTGACCTACCAACTACTATTACTAGGATCGAATTCAAAGAAAAGATATTTTATTATCTTTGAAAAAATCTTCTAAACAGTGTTTTATTACATGTCCAGATACAGGACACGACATTTTAGAACTTAGCCTCGGGATATCCAATGTTGAGCAATAGGTCAGTTTCCAATACTTAATGTCATATAAACCTGATTTACTATGGCTTTAATGCTAAAATAGGTACATAAAGAAGGAAGAATGCCTTGTTCACATGCTTGATTCTAATCTATTGTTATATCATTGCTCAAGGTATCAAAATCAAATTAACTACAAAATTAAGTCTTGTCATCACAACTNTGTCGGACAAGAATTGAGCGGAAGAAAGAAGAAAAAAAACAAATAATAATAATAATAATAATAATAATAAGAAACGGAGTAAACACAATATGTCTCCCAAACTTCGTTTGGGGGACATAATAATATACGAATAAGTATGTTTTGACTGGTTCACATGTATATATATATAAAATATTTATTCGAATTCTATATTGGAAAATCTCAAATACATTCTCTCAAAGCATTTGAATTTTTTTCAACACTTTTCCACGATTCCTTAAATAATTACGAATCAGAGGTGTCATTCAAAAAGCCTTTGTCGATTCAAATTTAAAAGGTAATGTAAAGTGCGATAAAAAAATATGTGCGTACTATTCTTTATTTATTATTGATAACATATTTGTCACATTTTGAGGTGCTTTTTATCAACAGAAAGTTGGAATACCAATTTGCACTAATTGTGCTCCTCTACTCGCAGACTTGATTTTATATTCTACGAGACCGAATTTCTTCAGGAACTCGTAAAAGATCATAAAATAGAAGATGTTAGATCCTTCAATCTTATTAATATATATATTGATAATGTTCCTTCCATTAATATCTTTTGCTAAATGGGCCCCACTGATTAATCCTCAAACTAGAGATAAAGGAAACGACAGAAACCACTAGATCTACATCTTATTTTGGATGGTCATCCAAGTACTAATATTTACGACAAAGGGGACGATTTGAATTTCAAAATTATCAATTTTCCATAACAAGGAGAGTAACATCCCAGCTTCTCCTGCTTACGAAGTGTATGTTCCCCAGTTGTTGCGTTACGCGAGAGCTAGTACAAATTATACAGACTTTCTCAATAGACATATTAATCTCCGTTGCCGCCTTATTAATCAATTCACAAACTTCCGTCTCATACGATCATTCGATCATTAAAAAAATGGTTTTCAATAGATATCAGTCCCTTATGGAAAAATATGATTCAAGATCCTCTTTTACCTAACGCTGAGATAATCATTCCTTTTATCTGTCTACGAACTTTCAATAGCAATTGCTGTTGGGTTGCTACCGGACACTAGTGCAATGGAGGGGGAGTTTGGAGCTTCATAAAACTGGCTTGGTTCCTCACTGTATTGAAGACCATATGGTGACCCCTAGATGTTTTGTTTTTTGTCGTTTTAACCTGAATATGGGATGTTGTCTCCTTGACATTTACCCCATTTCCTTTCTTTTTCATATTAATCCACCACTTTTTTAATACCTGTACCAAGTCAGGACCATTGAGGCCGACAATTTTTCCGGTGGCTGCCACCTGCTTTGTTTTTGCCTCATGAACTTTGGCTCTTGACAATTCTATTCGGTAATTTGATAAAACCATCCAGAATATTTTCTCCAGAATTACATCTTTTTTTGGGGGGGGGGATGACATCATTGTCATTCCGGACAGTTTTATTTGGTCCAGTCTTGTGATTCGATTTCAGGAATGAGCGATTTGTGTCAACGAAAATTAATGTGCGACCCATACTCGTTGATATATATCGAAGAAAACAAACCAAATTAACTTAAAAAATAGAACTTGACCTGAATACTTCACAAGGAAACCATCTTGGAATGTTTATAGTACCTAGAACTTGCAATCATCGTAAAGCAACGCTTTAATCTGATGGAAAGCCATAAATAAAATATAAAAGGATATTGAGCAGATACACATGAGACATAGTCCGGCTTTCCTGAGTATCTATCGTTGTCTACGTTCGTCTTTTGTCTTATTCGTGTTCTTCATGTATAGTTCCATCGCAGATTGTGGCATGTAATTATAATTTTCAGCCATTGTAGGTGTTTCCTGTTATCCATTTTTTACATCAAGAAACACATGTTAAAACCAAGCAAGGGAACAACATTTTTTTACGTTAGTGATAAAATGAAGACGGTACCGATACCAATGAGAATGCTAAAAAGGTTCAAAACAAAAACTTTGGTTTTTACTATTGCTCTTCGTTTGGTAGTCACCATGAGGGTTTGAATAAAAGCTGATGTCTGACTTGTATGTCTCCTTTCAATGATAGGTTTCATTGTTTGTTGCCAATCTTTGCTGAATCTGTTCATTAAATTGTTAAAAAGTTTGGTGACCTACCAAATACTAGGATCGAATTCAAAGAAAAAAATATTTTATTATTTTTGAAAAAATCTTCTTAACGGTGTTTTATTACATGTCCAGATGGAATGAATTAGATACAGGACACGACATTATAGAACTTAGCTTCGGGATATCCAATGTTAAGCAATAGGTCAGTTTCCAATACTTAATGTCATATAAACCTGATTTACTATGGCTTTAATACTAAAATAGGTACATAAAGAAGGAAGAATGCCTTGTTCACATGCTTGATTCTAATCTATTGTTATATCATTGCTCAAGGTATCAAAATCAAATTAACTATAAAATTAAGTCTTGTCATCACAACTTCAAAAGGAAATCATCGTGGAAGTGTATGTTGTACCAAGACTTTGCTATCATCATATCATTCTTTTATACGGCTGCAAAAGAACAGATTAATCTCCGAGAAAGCCATAAAAGATAATAGCTTTTTATAATGATATGTCCAGGTCAAAAAGACATTTAAAGTTTACTGTGTAATCGATATTCTTCACATGCAAAAGGGTAAAAATCGCATAAATGCGTAGGTGCGCAAAATACCAAAATTGAGTTAATATTCCATTCAGTCATAATTTCATATCACAAAACTATATATAGTTTTCTCATTTGAATGCTGCTTTTTATCAAATCGAGTATATTTTTTTAAATTTTGGGAACAAGCCACCGCTGAGTTTCTAAAGTTTCAAAAATTACATAACGAAATTTGATAACAAACCGAATCGTATTCAATTATTAAGACTGATGAGATTTTATGCTCTTATGATGAATATACAAAATTATGTGGAAATATTTTTGCATAGAAATATGCGGATTAGTACAATATGAACTTTGGTAGAAAAATAGAAGGGAAACGGGGAATGTGTCAAAAAGACATCGACCCAAAGGGGAGTAATAACAACAAAGCCACCATAAGATCTTCAATGAATAGTGAGGAAACCCTACACCCAACGGCAGGTCGGAGTCGGCCCCCTAAATAAAGAGTTATCAAGTTTAGCGAAATAAACACCATCCTAGACTCCGTAAAGTAAATAAAGTAAACTAAGAAGAAAACAGACGAGACACACAAATATTTAATAGATTTCCTGACCTAGGACAGGCACAAACCTGTTGTGGCCGGGTTAAACTAGTTTTATTGGGCCCAAACCTTCCTTCAGCCAATGTGATAAATAAAAAACAATAGTAACAACAGTAAAATACAGTTAGCAACAGGACTGAGTGAATTGTGAAAAATGAAACTGAGAAAACTAAATAAACGGACAAAATCACGAAATCACAAAAGACTACTAGCAGTTAACTGACATGCCAGATCCAGACCCATTACCAAACAACGGCAGTAGAATACCGAAGGAACAAAGGGGTGAAATTCACAAAAATCGAAGTCCAAAGACAGGGCAAAAACGAGAACACAGAAAACAATGACGTTAGACACAAAAACAATGACGCCAGACAGACTCAAAGCACAGAACCAGAAACCACAACATTCAGAACAAAGGCACTCACAGTGTGAACTCCAGTGAAACTGAGAGTGACATCAGGTGCTCCGGAAGGGTAAGCATGCCCTGCTCTGTTAACAGCACCCGTCACACTGTGAGTGATTCAATCCGGGAAATGTCAAAGTCGGTAGTCAAATCCGGGAAGACGTGAATCTAGCTGAAAATGTCCACTTTCATTTGGGATACTGACACGTCATATCTTTCAATGATGCTATGGTGACGGCCATAGAATTTCTTGAGGGATGAAATTAACAAAGGTTGAACAAATCCCTGACTAAGCAGCTTTTGGGACAGTGTTTTTGCTCTGTTCAAAAAATCACCGTACAAACTACAAACAACTGACAAATAAAATTATGTAACCTCAGTATACAGCTTCCACCAAAATCCCTTTCCGTGAGGAGTTTAGCATGATGATTTCATGCATATACCAGTCCAATTAAAACGAAAAACTAGGAAAATAAGTGCAATATGCTTGATTTTCTATCGATAATATATTTGTCACATTTTGGAGTGCTATTTATCAACGGAAAGGTGATATACCAATATACACAATTTGTGTTCCTCTACTCGCAGACTTGCTCTTATTCTCCTACGGGATTGCTTTTCTTAAAAGCTCATAAAATTAGATGCTAGATCCTTCAAACTCGCATTGCTGATTATCCTTTTGCTTAATGGACCCCATTAATATATCCTCCAGAACTAACGATAAAAGAAATGACGGAAGCTTCTATGTCTACATCTTTTTGAACTTACATCTCGAAATGAAAGAAAAGGGTAATCTCAGTTCTAAAATTTGCGGAAAAACTGATAATTTCAAACTTACAATGTGCACGTTTCAGAGTTAATTTGGTACGCGAGATCTAGCACCCATTATGCAGACTTTTACATAGGATATGGTTATCTGCGTGACTGCCTTATCAATCAGGGTTTCAAAAAATTCCGTTTCACACGATCATTTAAAAGTTCTTTTACTGAAACCATTCCCCTATGAAAAATTGATGTCAAAAATGTGATTATTTACTTAATACCTTTATCAATATTTCTTTGTCGTCGGCTAAGTACAAATTGCTGTTGAGTTACTACCGCACACTACATCAATGAAAGGATAGCTTTGTTCCATTTAACCGGTTTAAACCAATATTTAATTTGAAATAACTGTACCAAGTCTGGCACAAATGTAGTTTACACTTTTCCGGTGTTTTCCACCTGATTTGTCTTTTTGCACTTCGGAATTTGGCTGTGGACAATTCTGTTCAGTAATGTTGTTATTACCTCTCTCCTTCCCTTTCTTTATACTGAATTATTATCCAACTAAATACAATATGATAGAAAATGCCTATTTATTATCAGGGAGAAATTTTCACAGCCGGTTATTACGAGATCCAAAGCAGGACCATTACAGCCAGAAAACAGGGCATTATTACAGGGCCATTATTGATCACATGACACAAAATTAAGTTTATTATGAGATTTAAAGAAACTGCTCTCAGTTCATACCACTATTCACTTTCTATCAATTTTACCAAATGCAGTTTTAAGTTCATGAAATAGAGTTATATTTTTTGTACTTCAGCTGTAAACCCTAATCCAGCTGTATGGAGAATAATTTATTTTGTTTTAAAATATTTGACCCTACTTGTGACCACTCATTTTAATCATCTCATCATAAGGGATCCGAAAATTTACATCTTTTCTTGATCTTCTAAAAAAAAAAACACATTTTTTTGTACTTCAGCGGTAAACCCCAATCCAGCTGTATGGAGAATAAACTTTTTGTTTCAAATATTTGTCCCTACTTGTCACCACTCATTTTAATCATCTCATCACAAGGACTAAAAAATAAACCTTTTTTCAAAAAAAAAGTTGTTTTGTCCATTGGGGTGAATTTTGATACAGCTGTATGGATAAACTTTTCTGTTTCAGATATTTGACTCTACTTGTGACCTCTCGTTTTACTCATCTCATCACAAGGGATTCGTAGATGTACATCATTCCTTGATTTTCTAAAATAAAGTTTTTTTTACTTAAGCAGGGTAAAATCTTATATATCAACTTTTTTGTTTCAGATATATGTGATCCCACAAACGACTTTTCATGTTAAAAAAATGAATTTCCAGAAAATTATTATATATACATTTACATTCACTTATCAATCTATTTAAGATCATTAATCTGGTTAATAAAAGTTTTTAGAAATGGGTATTTCCATAATTTCTCATTTTCAGTAATATTGGATAACGTTTTGTCCCGGTTCAGGGTAATAATTAGGCATGGTTTTTGATATTTGAACATTAACCTTTACCTAAACATTACCCAGCTTAATAGGGTTGTAGTATATAAGAACTGATTATAGCAAACCAAAATCAGTATGCTTTTTTTATCTACAACGGCTGAAAATAAAAAACTACATGATGATACAATCTGCCAGGGGGAAAACATATGATAATACAAATAATGCTATTGACAAACGTCTTTTACAAATATTATATTTACACCTTTATTCATTGTTTTTATTTCTTCATTTGTATTGACTACTTTTTCTGAAGTGACATATTTTGAAAATTCACTCTATGCGTTTCCTCAAGTTGCAAGCAATCGTGGGAACAAATCATAAGATATTGAAACTGTTCTTTCAAACCCAAATTATGTATGGTTAGTTCACCATAGTCAAATCCATTAATTTGAATACATTTATATGTTTGCATAGGAGTATATAATGACATTATTCAGAATGATGCAATTCTTAGAACAAAGATTTACACCTATTTAAGACGTGGTGACAAATGACATGTATAGAAGATTGAGATTTAACTTCTTAAAACACAATTACTGCGATACAATCAACAAATCATTTGGTAAAATAACTAACTATTTGCAGTGGTGGTTTGATTTTTGTCAGTATTTAATCTTTTGTATCATTTAAATGGGGGTGTAACAATATTACCGAACACAATTGTCAAGGGCCGAAATCCAGAGGGCAAAAAGACAAAACAGATACAGAACCAATGTTTTTTTTTTGCGCAATGCAATATTAAACTTAGTATTTTCATGTGTGGTTTTATTTTTGTCAGTATTTTTTTATTTTGAAGCATGTAAAAACTATGAATTTACACATGTGGTTTAATTGTCAGTATTCATCTGTTGTTTGTGATATTCAACTATATACCTGCACTTGATATTTAAGTTTTGTTCGGTATTGTATTTTGATGTTTGGACATTCAACTATATATATTTCCACTTGAGTCTTGAGTTTTGTCACAATTAAATATTTTTATCCCCGCACTTTCGAAGAAAGTTCGGGGATAATGTTATACCCTCCGTCTGTCCGTCCGTCCGTCTGTCCGTCCGTCCGTCACACTTTTCTTGTGACTCAAACTCCTCCTACATTTTTGGATTTAGGGATTTAATTTTGTTGTAGAATTGTTGCATATAGTCCGCAGATGCGCAATAAGCTTTCGGATTTTCGATATTGGTCTTGGTGCAAACAAGAGGCCCCATGATGTCAATTTTTACACATGTGGCATGTGACACAAACTCCTCCTACATTTATGGATTTAGGGATTTAATTTTGTTATAGAATTGTTGCATATAGTCTGTAGATGCGCAATAAGCTTTCGGATTTTTTTATATCGGTCTTGGTGCAAACAAGAGGCCCCATGATGTCAATTTTAACAAAGACCCAAAGATGAGGATAAGACAAATGTGGCAGGTGACGCAAACTCCTCCTACATTTTTGGATTTAGGGATCAAATCTTTATGCAGAATTGTTGCATATAGTTTATAGATTTGCAATAAGCTTTTGGAATTTTGGTTCCGGTTCCAACTTTGGTAAATTTCCTGAAAATGTCAAAGACACATATTTTTTTTTTAATTTTGGCATATTATCTAATATACTGACAATTGTTTGGTAAAAAACAAAATTCTGATAACTTAGGATTCTGAAAGGCGGTTCCAATTTTGGTAAATTTCCTGAAAGTCTCAAAGACCACTTATTTTTTGGAATTCTACCTAGCAACCATACTTAAAATGTTTGTGTAGTTTAGGATGAACATTTTCATCATTTGGATATCAAAAATATTTGATTCCAATTTTGTTAAATTTCCTGAAAGTCTCAAAGACCACTTATTTTTTGGAATTCTACCAAGCAAACATACTTAAAATGTATGTGCAGTTTAGGACGAACATTTTCATAAATTGGATTTCAAAAATATTTGATTCCAATTTTGGTAAATTTCCTGAAAGTCTCAAAGACCACTTATTTTTTGGAATTCTACCTAGCAACTATACTTAAATTGTTTATTTAGTTTTGGAAAGACATTTTCATCAACTGGATTTCAAAAATATTGATTCCAATCTTGGTAAATTTCCTGAAAGTCTCAAAGACCACTTATTTTTTTTGGAATTCTACTTAGCAACCATATATCCTAGAATTCTTTTAGTAACAATAATGACTATCAATAGGTAGATTAAAAAAATATGCTAAGGGTGTATAACAACTGTTTTCTGTGTCAAACAGGGAGTGCGGGGATAGCTGTCGTTTCCGACAACATCTAGTTTATTATGTAAAAACAACTTTCTGCTTTTTGGTGAATTTGATTAACTATTTGCAGTCGAGGTTTGAGTTCAACATGTAATTTTTTTAATCCTACAGGAGTAAAATTTTGCTGTTGGGAAATTCAAGTGATTTGATTTTTGTTAGTATAAGTATATTCATTATCATATTAGAATGATACTATGTTGTTGTATAATTCAAGAATGTGTCTGGCTTTGTATTTGGCTAATGTATTTTATTAGACAACATTCCTCCAGTTTTCGGGAATTTTTGTAACAAATTATCTGGTGGAGAATAAAAAGTAATGAATCAAGTCTGGCTATCCTGAATCCTTGTTGATAATGTAGCTGAAACGTTACAAGATTATGATACATTGGTGTAATATCAAATGAGACAAATATGAAAAAGAAAGAAAATGGGGTAAATGTCAAGGAGACAACATCCCATATCCAGGTTTAAGCGACCCAAAACAAAAAGTCTAGTCGCTTTTTCAATATGAAGGCAAAGATATATAAAATGTTAAATACTCATTTAAATATCTATAATCTGATTTGATCAAATCATGTCACATTTATATTTTTGCTGGGTCAACCGGTTATCGTTTGATCGCAAAGGTCAACCGGTAAACAAGAAAAAGCAGTTACCACCCTAGATAGTAACTTTAACTTTAAACTTATTTTATTTGCTCAATAACAAACAGCAAAATGGATAAGACACAAGTTAATCCAACTTAGATCGTCTTCTCCATAAATACAATATATTACAATAATATGTAGGCATGCAAGTTCATTAATAAAGTACAAATAAATATTTTTAGAGCAATGAATACAAAAAGACAGAAAAAAAGATACACAAAGGATAGAAACGCAGAGTGTATCAGTTGTGTGTGTGCGTGTGTGTGGACTATACAATTATGTAAATAAGCTCGAAGTATAATCATACTGTAAGAAATCGTTTAGAAGTTTTTATATACTCGAATACAGCTCTAAAAACTTCTATATTTTCATTATCGGTAAGCGTTGCACTACCGCTAATCAAAAGTTTGAGGTTCACGTCAAGACATTCGGGCAACCAGACCAAATTATTTAATAAAACACCGCGCTGATCAAAATATAATGGACATATAAAGAAAAAATGGTTGTAGTCTTCACATGGAGCACCACAACGACAAGATGGGTTTGATAACACGTTTATTCTAAAAAGATCGTTGTTTAGAAATGTTGCCGAGCATCTAAACTGTGCTAAAATAGTATTAAGCTTTCGTTGTCCAAAGTAATAATAACTTGGGATATTGATCTTCTCTTCACTAGAGTTTTTAAGCAATGATTTAAATTTAGAGAGATTATCTGCATGTCGTGTAGTAAGGTCTAGATTATTCCACTGTCTAATGGCAGAAGGAATGAAAGAATCACTGGTTGAAGATAACCTACAGAAAGGGACAATTATATCTTCACCATTTCTCAAAGGATAAATCGTTGTGCTCTGTATACTTGGTGGTATTAAATTTTGAAGGTAAGTAGGGGCATTGCCACTCTGGATATTGTAGAACATATTTAATTTACGTCTATTACGGCGGTTTTTTAACGGTTCCCAACCAATTTCCTTGTATATTGCTTCTTTACTTGAAAAAGTTGGTAGTCCAATGACAATACAGGCTGCTTCTAGTTGCATCTGTTCTAATTTATTTGTATATCCAACACCACAATTGTCCCAAAATTCACAAGCATATTCAAGAATGGGTCGAATGTAAATTAAATAAAGTTTTTCTAGATTTGACCTACTTAACTTAAATTTTAGTTTTCGTAGAATATTTAGGTGTTTTGAAACACTTGATATCATTTTATCAATATGCGTATTCCATTTAGCATCTGAGCTAAAAGTTACTCCCAAGTGCTTGTGAGATTTTGTGACGGGAATATTTTTCCCATTAAATCTAAAACACATTTCTGAAACTTCAGTATTAGCGAATAACATTATTTCTGTTTTTTCGGGGTTAAATGACATGAGCCACTTTTCCGACCATTCACTTAGTGCACTCAAATCATGATCAATCACGTTTTGAATTTGTGATTGATCATCACTTGAGTAGCTAAAGGAGGTGTCGTCAGCAAACAGTCTTGTTAAAGATATAAGTGTCTCTGCAATATCATTGATATAGATAATGAACAATAATGGCCCCAAAACGGACCCTTGAGGAACACCAGCTTTGACAAGGTTAAAGGACGACATTGAGTTTTTAACAACAACTCTCTGTTTGCGCTCAAATAAATAATCACTGAGCCATTTATGCAAGTTACCATGAATTCCATACGATTTTAATTTATGTAATAATCCTCTATGCCAAACTTTGTCAAAGGCTTTAGAAAAGTCACAGAACACAAAGCAATTTATCTCTTTTTTCTCTAGTGAATTTAAGATACAATTATATATTTCTAGTAACTGGTGCACAGTTGAATTTTTAGGAAGGAATCCAGATTGATATTCATATATAAGTTTATATCTATTGAGGTGGTTATATATATAATTGTATACCACACGTTCCATTATTTTTCCTACACAACTTATTAAGGATATAGGGCGATAATTAGAGGGCAATGAATTGTCCCTTTTTTTAAGAATAGCAGTTACGTTGGCAATTTTCCATGACGACGGATATTTGCCTTCACTCAGATATTTATTAAATATTATTTGTAGGGGCTCAGCAAGTATTTCCGGACAAAGTTTTAACATTTTGTGACTAATTATGTCTGGTCCTGATGCCTTATTCAGGTCTAATATTTTAATGATATCGACAATTTCATCTTTATTTACAAAAATATTATTCAACTCATGATCAGTTTTTGGCTCAATATGCGGAAGTACAACATTTTCATCTTGTATATCAGAAATTGAACTAAAATATTTATTCATCAATTGACATTTCTCGTCATCTTCGTATACAGTATTTCCCAAATTATCATCGTGTATTATATTCTGAAGAGGGGGGATATTGTGAGAACCGTTGTTTGATTTGACAAGCATTTTCATTATCTTCCAATATGTTTTAGGATTTGATGTATTTTCTAAAATAATATTATCTAGTTTTTTCTCAAAATTTTCTTTTGCAGTTTTTTTTAAATTATTTACTCTATTTCGCTGTTGTTTGTATTTACGAATATTTGATTCAGTTTTGCATTTAAGTGCCAATTTTCGAAGTCTGTCTCGTTTCCGAATTTCCCTCCTCAATTCATTTGTAAACCAGGGTTTGTCATTATTTCTTAGTTACTAATTTGGTTGGAATGCACTCCCTGGCAATATGGAGGAATGT
>MJUU01027370.1:0-13022 GCA_002080025.1 Modiolus philippinarum
TGCCCTGTCTTTGGACTTCAATTTTTGTGAATTTCACCCCTTTGTTCCATCGGTATTCTACTGCCGTTGTTTTAGTTAATTACCGATAAAAAGAATAATATAAGGTTTTTTTTATACAAGAAATATTGGCTCCAATAATGGACTCGCCCACAAGGGGCTCGTCCTTAATTGTTCGCTAATATTTCTTGTATAAAGAACAAAACTTCCATTATTCTCTATGTTATGTATTATGACGTTAAAAAAATATCCAAAAAATGTGTATGACTGTTATTGTCAAGTGGACTTCCGGTGCATTGATAAAAAAAAACAATCCCCATGCTTGAATAGATAAGCAAATCTTTTTGCGTTGATATTCATCAAGATCGATTAATTTTTCTTTGCTAGCGATACAAATTTCAATATGTATTCTTTCATTAGGAGTGTTTCCTGGATAAAGTAATATTAGATGATCTGTCTGTTTCTTATGCCGCTGGATGCAGATCAAAGCAAGTAGGTATAGTCAATTTGTTTTGGATATTATTTTTATTTTTAATGTCAATACTATAATGTTGAGCATGATTTTACTTTCAATTTTACTTTCAATTAGTGTTACATAATATTCAAGTTAAAGAGATATTATTCAGTTGTGTTTTATGTTAGATTCAATAACGAAAAAAAAATTTGGTGACAACCTTCTTTACATTAAATTTTATCACTACAACATTGCAATAATTTACAAAACAAGTTCAACTACAGACAAAATAAACCTACTTAGTGGATAAAAAAAATACCGAAGATACTTTAAATTTAGTTTCTGCATATGACCATTTCGACAACTTATGTCTCTTCAGTGCAGATCATATCCTGGTGGACCCCCGAAGGTATTCACCAGCCCAGTAGTCAGTACTTCGGTGCTGACCCGAAAGCCGATTCTATCTGGAACCTTACTATATCTAATTTTTTTGTAAATTTTGTTGAAAACTAAGGAGTATATCCCTAATGCATAGCTCTGTCCTTAGCTAATTTGGGCTTTACATTTAAATCATACTGGTTATTTGTTCTCTGTCAGTTTTTAAACATCTTTGATTAAATGGTCTTCCAAAAGTTTAGATTTTATCTGCACTGAAGAGACATAAGTTGTCGAAATGCGCATATGCAGAAAGTAAATTCACAATAATTTCGGTAGTTAGTTATTTGTTACCACTAAGTCGATGCCTCTGCTGGTGGACTGTTAGTCCCCGACGGTATTCACCAGTCCAGTAGTCAGTACTTCGGTGCTGACCCGAAAGCCAATTCTATTTGGAACCCTACAATATCTAAATTGTTGTAAATTTTGTTGAAAACTAAGGAATATCTCCCTCATGCATAGCTATGTCCTTAGCTAATTTGGGCTTTACATTTAGATCATACTGGTTATTTGTTCTCTGTCAGTTTTTATACATCTTTGAGTTAACGTTCTTCCAAACGTTTCGATTTTATCTGCACTGAAGAGACATAAGTTGTCGAAATGCTCGTATGCAGAAAATAAATTCACAGTAACTCCTGTATTTAGTTATTTATTATCAAATATTTGGAAGACCATACAGCAAAAATTTGTAAACTCTGAAAGAGCATAAATAATTTTCCAAATAAAAGTTGAACTATCAACTAATTTAAAGTACCAGTGCAAAAGGGTAGACAACAGGACCAAAATAAATGAGGAATCTACCAAAGCAAATTTTACTTATAACAAACGTATCATACAAATCAAAGTCATAGACCAATAATAGACCAAATTACGTTTTAACTACCACACATTCAAATCAATTGCAAGGATATAGGAAACACAATTTAGCTACTAACAAATTTATCATAGTATAAATCATAAGTATAAAACAACCATATGAACAGGTCATACTACAAACTAAGTCTCATGTCGACAACTGGAATGGAAAGCATTATATATATAAATTGTTTTTGAAAGAAGCTAAGTGTAACTCAAGTGATATTCTGATAGGAGATATAACAATGATACACAAATAACATGCGTAACTTAATCCAAACTTAACTGGAAATGCATTATTTCTACAGCCATTTCGCATATTCTGCTAAATAATTTTAATCTAAATGTTTCTCTTTTTCTCTACATTGTTGCCACTTCTATTGGCTTATCTTTTGCAGGTTTGCAACATTATAGCAAGTCTGCCTGGCAAAAAACGAGGAGCACTTGTTTCTTGCGCCGACTGTTGTTCAACACAAAACAAAACTAATATTCCTTGTAATGCGTACCTATGCAACTTACGTGAGTTTCGATAATTATTTATATAAATTATGTTTTCTGTAGAATAAACTATTTTTTATTTTTAAGTACACGTGAATTCAAATGGAATTAAAACAGCATAAAAAATAATTGTACTGTCAAAAAGAACAACTTGCATTTGTATACACTTTTATTCCTATCCTGTAACAGTTCTAGGAAGAAAATAAATTGGTTGTGGATGAAGACTTGATAGGGAAGAAAAATAAGACAAAAAACGTTTAATAACGGTAAACAAATGACCATATATTCGTTTTCCAAAGTTCACACTTTTTTAATACATTATCGATGATGATAAATCGACGAATCACGAAAATTTTTAAAATGCACTCGTTGCAAAAGACATCGCGGACCTGGAAAGGGACATCTTAGGAACAAAGCAGATGATAACGACCTTTGCAATATGCTTCCAAAAAAGAGATATTCTTATAGCTCATCACGTCATTTTCGTTTCAAAAACGTTTTAGATTTATTCAAACCGGCTCTATCTCAGCTCCACCTAAACTAATAAGTTAAACTATAAATGAACTACTTTCGCAAATTAAAAGAGATTTATCTTGTTGGCTTCCGTCAGATTTAGATAAAAAAATTTAGAATTTGACCCAAATCATTATCAAAATTTCTTTTGAAATTGTTAATTGGATAAAGTAACTCTTGTTGGAATCACAAAACAAAATACCACACTTACTGTGAATTAAGTTTCCGCATATGGCCACTTATGTATCTTCAGTGCAAATAAAATCTAAACATTAAGAAGACAATAAACTAAAAAAAAATGTCTAAAAACTAATAGGGAACAAAAAAGCAATATGATCTAAATGGAAAGCCAAAATTAGCTAAGGGGAGAGCTCTGCAAGAGGGAGATTTTTCAAAAAATAAAATCATTGCTTCTGCCTCTGTTACTTTCGTGAGTGAAGAATTACTATTGTCGCCACTATGTGACCAATGAAAACTATGACGTGTCCGTGTCATAAATGAGAGTAGATATTTTGAGCTATCTACATTTTACGTCTTTATGGATTTGACATTATCGGTTTTGATCATTCATTGGGATTGAAAGTGCGATTAGTGCCGTAAACGGAAAACACCCTTAAGTTTCCGGAGTACCTGATTTCACTCCAGGTTTCTGAGAGTTCAAAATGTGAGTGCTTTATTTGTCAGTGTTAAGTTTACTTATGATTTTTGTATAGTTCAGATGCCTCGTGGCAATGGTCTTTCGTTTGTTCATTTATGTGACGATGCAAATTTCTTTGCTTTTGCTCCATCGATATTCTACGAATTTATGAAAAAGAAATGAAATGGGGTAAATATCAAGGAGACAACATCCCATATCCAGGTTAAAACGACCCAAAACAAAGCATCTAGGGGTCATCGTACGGTCTTCTACACAGTGAGGAACATCACACCATATAGCAAGCCCTAAATGGCCCAAAAAGGTAAAAAGTGGATACATCAATGGAAACAAACCACATCCAATAACCCAAATATCAAGAAACTAAAATTTTATTATAAGAAGACACGGACAAGCCAATCACCAACATATTCCTGACTTGGGACAGGCGAAAAAATTGCGGTGGGGTTAAACTCGTTTTCTTAGATCCAAACCCTCCCCCTATTTGTGGTGAATAGCTAATAAATAAATACACAAAAAGACTCGCAGTAAAAATCAAACTAGAAAAAAGTCCAACTTATCAAGACGAGTACCCTTACAATGAAGTACATAAAACATGAAGACAATACACACAGCAACTGTCCGGACAAATAGTTGATTTCTATTACACTGTCAATATTTTCATCGATACTATGTTTAAGAATAGGGACAGGAATACAAAAAAATCCATTCACGTTGCATATCACTGAGTTTTAGCAAAACGTTTACATGTTTTTTGTAACCTTGCTGTATCATAATAACACAGTCAGTCAAATCTGTCCCCTTGTTATTATTTCTATTTTACAATTTTTTTTATTATGGCTTTCCAAATTATTTGATTTTAATGCTGCTGATGAGAGGTTACTCCTTGAAACACGTGTACAGCATAACTAAATTTACTGTTCATTTTTGCAACTTTGGTATTTTTGTATTTTGTAATTAATCATTGGTACACCTTTGTGCATATGTGTTAATACATTTTGTAAGATATTTACAATCCTCCGTTCTCTTTTCTTTGGGAAAATTTATGTGAAATAATTAACTTTTCAAGCGGAGACAAATCAACACCATAAAATCCCATATTTATTTTGTTCCATGAACTAAATAAATATTAGTGAAAGCATATACTAATATTTTGATGACAAAAATAGAATAAAAAGGGTATAACAGGAAAACCAACAATGACTGAAAACACAGTCACATGCCACAATATTTCATGGAACTGCACAAGAAAAAAACAAGAAAAAAAGTCTTTCTTATGAGAACTCATTCACACTTCTTAGAATGTTTAATATTTCTTTATTTAACAGATCCAGAAAATATAACTCAAACAACAATATGTGCAGCGTGCAATAACACGGTTCTTGAACCTGCTCATTGTTACACCTTTGCTAAATGTCCTGATGGTCAGGTAACACACTTGAACGTATTACTGTATTATTAAAAGCATATGTATTGTTTGGTCAAAATATTTTCGAACGGGACACCTACATCAAAATTATCTAGAATTCAAGTTCATTATGTACAGCTTTCTGTAAGATTTGTTTTCAAGAACTATGTCAAAGAGATGTGCCAAATTATCTTAAACCATCGTATAACCGTATTGCCTACTCAAAGATATTAAATTGCCTAACAGTGTTATATTGTAGAAAGTATTTCAAAAATAACTCCTGTTAGAAGTTTCGTGAATATTTTTTTTTCGTTATGATGTAATTTGAAACAATGCAATTCGGACTTTGTAAACTCGCATTGACTAAAGCTGTGGTTTCAACTATATATTAAACGGTATAACCAACGTATATCAATAAAAGTTTTCAGCAAGACGTTATACCATACGATACAGTACCAAGGGCAGATAATAACATCGCCGGATCTGGAATGTTGTTTTCGCGACGTCACAGATTAGAGCGCGACGTCATAAATCACCGGAGGTTACTGTCTGTGAAAGCATGTAAAATAAATCTATGATAAAATCAATGTGGTTAAATATGAATTGCCATAACGAAATAGGGAACGTGGCAGCTCAAGTTTCGACATGCTTCTCAAATTGAAACCTGATAGCAAAAATCTCCTTTCGGCATCGTTTTCAATATAATCATTTTTTCATAACGGCATTGTTTACAATAGAATCAATTTTCAGGGCAATTTCACGGCATTTTACGATTTGAATTTTCAGGGGATGCTTTGAAAATTCAATTAAAAATCCCGGGAAAATGTTTTTTTTTAATATCACAATACTTTCACGGGTTAAATACAAAATGCTGTGACAATGCATTATCAATATATAAATAGGCGAGAGTATGATATTTAAGAGGCATTATCACAATACACATGCACGATAATTATTTAACTTTAAATGAGGGTCGGTATGATCTTTTTCGGGACAACAGGAAAGGCCACAATTATTTCATAGAGAATTCGGAAAAAAGAAACAATTATCAGGAACGAAATTTGGTCAATTTTATTTTTCGGGATGACTGAGGGAATCGTACATCATTTTTCTGGGAAATCTGGATCAAAACCCTCCTACAAAAACCCCTTAAATTAAACCAACACAACATACAATGAATTCTGATTTTTTTTATTATTAAAGATCGATAGGTGAAACCAGGAAATTGGTCACCCCATATTGATCTATATATTTGAACAGCGGCTTAAGGCAAATCATCACAGTCACTAGAAGGGTCGAATGGTATTCTACTGATCTTTGTGAATATCTTCAGACGCAAGTAATCATAAATCACAGGATCAATTCTCTGTTCTGTTTGATGTCTTTTATTCCCTATTTAATGAAATTAAATTCTGTTCTATTTTTCGCAACACTACGTTTACGATGTTTTTTCAATCAAAATATAATGTAACGTCATTTCGCGCCAAAACTGGGATTGCTCATTTGTAGCGATAAAAATGCCAGTTTTCTCTCTGTAGCTTTAAATTACGTACATGGACCCCCATTTTTCAAAGCGAATTTTGGAAGAGTGATGTTTCACGGAGATCTCTGGGAATTATGAAGAAAAAATCAGTTCACAATTTTTTTCTAT
The DNA here is from genome assembly GCA_002080025.1 of Modiolus philippinarum. Lineage (NCBI taxonomy): Eukaryota > Metazoa > Mollusca > Bivalvia > Mytilida > Modiolidae > Modiolus > Modiolus philippinarum. The sequence goes on from MJUU01027370.1 coordinate 6,467, forward strand.
GTGAAATTTTACTTACAAGAAATGAACGTTTTTTCTGTAAATATGAACATAAATGTCACGAAAAAATCAGTTCAGGATCTTTACTGTATCGTATCCCCTTAACCGATTACCGTTTCTGACTTTACCCTAAATTGACCCACTTACAGTGTGACGGGTGTTGTATATACAGAGCAGGACATGCTGACCCTTCCGGGGCACCTGATGTCACTCTGTTTTTTTAGAGGTCACACTGTTAGTGATTTAGTTTTTTGTGTTGTATTTGTAGTGTTTGTATGGTTTTTGTCTTTGGTCTTACGTCTTCTGGTGTTCTTGATTTTGCCTTGTCTCAGGACTTTGATTTATGTAATCCGATGCTGTGTTCCTTCGGTATTCTACTGCCGTTGTTTTTTTTAAATTGAATTAAAACATAGACTTGGCGTTCTTCGACAATTAGCAATGAATTCCGCTCAAACCGGTGCTAGGGGCCGTCTTGAACTTACTATGAGCTTTGAGCAAAGCTCATTGTTGACGGCGTCATGGTGACTTCCAGATGAAGAACAACAATAAAACTGTGGTTCCATTGCTTGGTTCTGCCATGTATTTGTAGAGACCTTATCTCATGTGCACTCACTCCGTACCCCTTTCATTACTTATTAGTTAAGAAATACTACACTTTTGAATTATAACCAACAAGACGTTTTGAATCTGGAGCAAAATTTCGAAATCCTCAAGTTTTATCCATTTGATTACACTGTATTTAATTTGCATATGCTCCTCCTAATTTCTTCTCATAATTTTCAAGAATGGGTCATTATTAAGTATCATGAAATTTTTTCAAGAAGTTTTAATTTTTTTTCCCATGCTTGTTATACAAAAATAGTACAAGTGGTAAAGTAATGAATAATCAAGAGAAGATTAGGTACCCGCCTAATTTCATATTGCTTATTGCCCAAAATGTAACTCGTCTAGCTTTTGACTTTTTCACTAAATGTGCTTATATTGTTTCTATCTTAATATCAATTTTTTTTTACTTTAAATTTTAAATGTCATACTCTTAATTTAACTTGAAATCTGGTTCATATATCTTTGTCTTTTTGATACATATGACACAGCACCAAATTTCTTTTCCTACTTACCTTTTCTTGCTTAATTTATATATCATTGAAGGCTCAATATCTAACTAGCAATGATTCATCAACTAAAAGGATCGGGACACGTCCAAAAAAATTATGTCAAAGAAAATTTAGTTTGTGACTTGTTTGACTGTACCGTGACATTTAAAAAGAATCTTAAATGCGAAAAAAACGAAAACGTATAATAAAAGAAATTATCAATATCGGTAATTTGTTGCTTCAGTGATTCCAACTTAAGACAAATAGTACAATATTCCCATTGAACAACATTTCTCTTTCAACATTTTGATTTAATTTTGTCTACGTGTATTGCTGGCCATTTTAAATATGACATGATCTGAAACAGAGCCTGGTTTTAGTTGACATTAAATGTTGTTCCAAAACAACTGGTATTTGAAAATGGCATTTTTCTTTTATATTAAATAGGTATGTAGCCAGCGCATGGTTTTTGCAAATGGTAAACTTGGTTACAAACTTGGATGTGAAAAGAAATCAGTGAGTTATTGCTATTTACTCTCAGTGTGTAATAATCTACCTCTTTATAAATAACTGGCATAATGACACCCAAGGATACAATACACGTGTCGTAGTACTAAAACTACTGCAACAAAAAACAGCACGAAATTTCTTGTGCAAGAACGTTTACAGAACTAATCATTCTACTTTTTTCCCCAAAAATTACAATTAAAAATCAAAAACTTACACTTTTGTTGACGTAAATTTTCTCGTTTTATATTTTGACAGATTTCAAATATGCGTAAGAACGAAAACAGTGATAAGAAGTCTATTCGATATTTGGCATGAAATGTCTTAAAGTTCATGGCATGGTAGATTTGATATTTGAAAAACGCCGCTGTGTAATTGATTATCATCAAACTCAACTGAGCCTGAATAAACACCCCAACTCACTCACTTAACAGAATCTGACATAATACTCGTCCGAATCATTTATCAATCAAATCTGACGGTAGCCTGAAATATATGAAAAGCATAAATAATGTCTGGCAAGCTTTTGAAAATAAAGCAAACTTTATATTAAAACCTAGAGGTGTTATGTAGCAGAAGGGCGAAAAAAGACGAGTAATTCGTATTTATTAGTCAGCACAAAAGTTAACAAGTCATCATCCGAACAAATACAGTAGAAAGACCAATGAATGTAGATGATGCTTAAACTTTTAAGTAAAAAATGGTGTAATTGACAAGATATGTGACAGCCAGTATACTGTTAATATACAAACTTATGCATTTGGATTTTCATTTATTTGAACAGTGACGTCAATAGATATCTGTAGCTCGGTATTAGACATGTACGTGGAAATGAATTATTAAGAATGTATTATTCAAGTAACGACTTTCTCAATTATTTCTAATATTATAAAATTATAATATTATATAATTGACAACGTTCCTCTTACAGATTTGTGATCACAACCTTAAGAACAAAGTAGGAAAACGAAGTCAGAATGAAATAGAAGTATGTAATGCTTGCTGTGAACGACCATACTGTAATTATCAGTACTGTCAAAGTATCCGACAAAGTAAGTTCACCCTACTATAATTATCATTACTCTCAAAGTATCCGACGAAGTAAGTTCGCCATACTGTAATTATCAGTACTGTCAAAGTATCCGACAAAGGAAGTTCGCCATACTGTAATTATCAGTACTGTCAAAGTATCCGACGAAGTAAGTTCGCCATACTGTAATTATCAGTACTGTCAAGGTTCCGACGAAGTAAGTTCGCCATACTGTAATTATCAGTACTGTCAAGGTTCCGACGAAGTAAGTTCACCATACTGTAATTATCAGTACTGTCAAAGTATCCGACGAAGTAAGTTCGCCATACTGTAATTATCAGTACTGTCAAAGTATCCGACGAAGTAAGTTCGCCATACTGTAATTATCAGTACTGTCAAAGTATCTGACGAAGTTAGTTCGCCATACTGTAATTATCAGTACTGTCAAAGTATCCGACGAAGTAAGTTCGCCATACTGTAATTATCAGAACTGTCAAGGTTCCGACGAAGTAAGTTCGCCATACTGTAATTATCAGTACTGTCAAAGTATCCGTCGAAGTAGGTTCACTATACTGTAATTATCAGTACTGTCAAAATATCCGACGGAATAAGTTCACCATACTGTAATGGAATGCACCTTCTATATTGTTTCCCGTCTGGGGTCACCACTGCACTATCAGTTTTTGTTCTTTGACGTCGTGCCACCGGGAAAGTTCAAGGAACAATTTATGAACATGCGCGAAACACCAATTTATCCGCGAGTTACATGATAATGCAGCAGCGACACCAATCGGGAAAAGTAGGAAAGTGAATTCTATTATCTGAACTATCAAAGAATCCGACGAAGTAAGTTCACCATACTGTAATAATCAGTACTGACGAAGCTTCCGTCGAAGTAAGTTCATAATACTGTAATTATCAGTACTGACGAAGCTTCCGACGAAGTAAGTGCACCATACTGTAATTATCAGTACTGTCAAAGTATCCGACGAAGTAAGTTCACCATGCTGTAATTATCAGTACTGTTAAAGTATCCGACGAAGTAGGTTCACTTTACTGTAATTATCAGTACTGTCAAAGTTTCCGACAAAGTTAGTTCACCCTACTGTTATTATCAATACTGTCAAAATATCCGACGGAATAAGTTCACCATACTGTAATTATCAGTACTGTCAAGGTTCAGACGAGGTATGTTAACCATACTGTAATTATCAGTACTGTCAAGGTTCCGACGAAGTAAGTTCACCATGCTGTAATTATCAGTACTGTCAAAGTATCCGACGAAGTAAGTTCACCATTCTGAAATAGTCAGTACTATCAAAGCATTGGGTGAAGTGCGACCATCGTACTGTAAATAACAGAACAATCAAAGCTTCCAACAAAGTACGTTTGTAATTTTACAGTAACCGACGAAATAAGTTTATTATACTGTAATTATCAGTACTGCCAAAGTATCCGACGACGTAAGCTCACTGTACTGATAATATCAGTACTCTCAAAGCATTGGACGACGTAATTTCACCATACTGTTATAATCTGTATTGTCAAAGCAATGGGCAAAGTACATTCATCGAATTCTAATTATCAGTACTGTCAAAGCATCCAACCAAGAAAGCTCACCATACTGTAATTATCAGAACTGTCAAAGTATCCGACAAAGTAAGTTCACCAAACTGTAAGTATCAGTGCTGTCTAAGCAAACTTCGAAATAAGTTCACTGGACTGTTACTTAATTATCAGTACTGTCAAAGTATCCGACAAAGTAAGTTCAACAAACTGTAATTATCAGTACTGTCTAAGCATCCGACGAAGTAAGACCACCGTACTGTAATTATCAGTTCTGTCAAAGCATTGAGCGAAGTAAGTTCACCATACTGTAATTATCGGTACCATCAATGCATGCGACGAAGTAAGTTCAACTTATTGTAAAATTATCAATACTGTCAGATCATCCGAAAACGTAAATTCGTCATAGTGTAATTATTAGTACTGTCAAAGTATCCGACAAAGTAAGTTCACCATACTGTATTTTCAGTTCTGTCAAAGTATTCAACGAAGTAAGTTCCTACTGTTATTCAGTACTGTTAATAGTTTTCAACGAAAATAGTTCACCATACTGTTAGTATCAGTACTGTCAAAGTGTTCACCCTACTGTAATTATCAGTACTGTAAAAGCATCCGACGAAGAAAATTCTTCATATAGTCTTGATCGCTTGTATATGTTTTGCAATATTGTGATAGTCGTGCCGTTCGCTATTGCCGTGCCTGTAGTTTGTACAGAGATTTTGTCAACAGAGCGAAATTACTGTCTCAAAAACTTATACATCAAGGGTATGTTCAGTCACTGTTGCAATTGTCACTACAGAAGTTTTACGGTCGTCACCACGATTTGACAGACCATTACAATGTTTCGGTTTCATAAATGAGAACGGATATCTTTGGGTAGTTCCAGAGTTTGTTACCGGACTGACTAACACCGACTGTGACAAAATCGGACTTTTCACTGGTAGTGTGACGGATGCCACGCGTGGAGCAGATCATGCTTACCCTTCCCGAGCACCTGATGATACCTCAGTTTTTACAGGGGTTCACACTGCTGGTGCTTTAGTTTTGTGACGTCCTTGTTCTTTTTTGTTTATTTGTTTTGTCTTTGTCATACTGTCTCAATTCGTGTAGCTGTGAATTGCCGTGATTTTGGATTTATGATTTTAGAATTTCCCCTTTTCTCGTTCTTGCTTCGGTATTCGTTTGCCGATATATCTTGTTATCCACAACATTTATATGTCAGCATAACTATAAGTAAATTGATTGTTTACCACTGGGTCGATGCCTCTGCTGATAGACTGCTGGTCCCCGAGAATATTCACCAACCCAGTAGTCAGTACTTCGTTGCTGACCCGAAAGGTGATTTTATTTGGAACCTTACATTATCTATTTTTTTGTAAATTTTGTTTAAACTAAGGAGCATCTCCCTCATGCAAAGCTCTGTCCTTAGCTAATTTTGGCTTTACATTTAGATTATATTGGTTAGTTGTTCTCTATCTGTTTTTTTACATCTTTGAGTTTAAGGTCTTCCAAACATTTAGATTGTATCTGCACTGAAGAGACATAAGTTGTCGAAATGCACATATGCACAAACGACATTTACAGTGACTTCGGTATTTTGTTATTTGATACAACAATAGTTAGTACATGTATACTTAAAATTTTACTAATTTAATCCAAAACAAATAATAATTTGTTCCATAGGCTGTGTACTAGAAATTCTGAGATAAGTTAACATATGTGGTATGGTCTCATGTTCATTTACTCCATATCCTTTTGTAAAATATTTAATACAGGAGTTTGTATTTTATTGCAGTGTGGAGTTGGTAAAACAATTCCCCGTGGTAGAGATGCATGCTCTTTATTTTTCTTAGATATGGTGTACCTGCACATGAGATAATATCTCATGTGTACATTTTGTTCAATTGTTATTATCTAAATTTATGTAATTTCTAAAACCGAAGGGTTAACTCCCTCAATCGTGGTTTTGTCCGTAGCTATATTTGATATTACTGATTATTTGGATTTCGTTTGGTTTTATGAATTTTAAACATTTTTTGAATATGGATTTCCTTTGTTTGGGTACTCGTGCTGCTGATGAGGAATTAATTTCCGAATTGGCCATACAGCTCATGAAGATTATTGCAGTTGGAGTTAACATATGTGTTATGGTCTCATGTTCATTTACTCCATATCCTTTCATAAAATAGTTAATACAGGAGTTTGTCTTTTATTGCAGTGTGGAGTTGGTAAAACAATTCCCTGTGGTAGAGATGTGTGCTCTTTATTTTTCTTAGATATGGTGTACTTGTACATGAGATAATATCTCATGTGTACACTTTGTTCAATTGTTATTATCTAAATTTATGTAAATTCTAAAACC
>MJUU01027370.1:23546-50414 GCA_002080025.1 Modiolus philippinarum
TCTGACTGATTCCACAGAACATTAAGAAAGTGATTTTCATGTTATCAATGATGTCGTTGACGTTTTAGTTTTAGGGGGAAAATGGTTATCTTTGAAATCGAAAGGGGAAATATGGCAATGATCTCATTTTTCCTCCCGTGTTCAGTAAGGGAGAAATTTGAGATCATGCCTAATTTTCCGGGGGGAAATTCAGCATATGCCAATTTTTTCCCGGAAAAACTGGAATGGGGGAAAATGGCTATAAAACACCGGTACCAAGTCCGGCTGTCCCGAGTTATTATCGTTGTTTACATTTGTCTTTTGTCTTGTTTGTGTTATTCCTGGGTTATTTTCTGGCAGATTGTGGCATGTGACTGTAATTTTCGTCCATTGTAGATGTTTCCTGGTATCCTCTCTTTTACATTTAAAATAAATTTAAGCTTACATAACTAATTAGACATTTGCATTTACATTTATTTTAAGTAACAGTTTCCTAATAGGATTTTCTTATATCTTATTTAAGATAATATGTAGAGGTTTAGGGTTTCTTTAACAAATAAAGAATTATATATTTTTATTTCAGAACAAGTTTCATTACTACATCAGACTAGTTCAGAAAGGTCGATAATCTTTGAGTACTAAATCAGACTTTAATTATAATTTTCAGCCATTGTAGGTGTTTCCTGTTGTCCCTTTTATTTCATTTGTCGAGACAGGTTTGAGACTTTTCAGGTACATGTCTGGACTGGTCGAGACAGGTCGAGACATTAAGAGTAGTGGAGATAGGTGGAGAATCGTTCAGAAAATTTCTGACTGAATCGGACTTTGGTCGAGACCTCTATAGCAATTTTTAGAAAAGTTCAGATTGTTCTGTACTTTTCAGTAAAATTCAGGACCCTTTCAAGACTTTCAGTATTTAGTAGAACTAAGAATATTACATTTTTGTCGTTCAACGTTTTTTGTGTTGTTGACCTGACCAACCGTTCTTTGTTATTTACTTATAGTTTTTGTTGTCCCCAATTATTTCATCTGTGTTATCTGTATTTATCATACTTAGATTTTTGAATATTCCTCTCAACATTTAGATTCTATATATGTTTACCGATGGATATCTATGTTTAATCTTATTAAATTGACTGCAACATATACCATACATACAAAACAAAAGAAATATTATTTTTATTGGAATTAAAGTCGTTGTTAGCCACAAATGCTGTAATCGTTGCATGGTTGAGCTGTAAAAATAAAATTATATGGCAAATTCAAACGTTTTGTGTGAAGTCAGAACATTGCATTTCATAAGCATTAAGAACAACTGTTTCAGTATTTAGATTACACCTGATTTTGGCCATTTTGACATTTTATGTCTGTACAGTGTATACAATATCTAAATATTTTGAAGACAAAATATAACCATTATCCTTTTTTTTATTATCGAAGTTATTGTGATTTAAATTCTGCAAATGACCATTTTGACAACTTATGTCTCTTCACTGGAGATCAAATAATGACATCGAAAGGTGGAATATATGAATCTAACACCGGTGAAAAGGCAAGATCATGAAATCTCAGACACCCAAGGGTAAGATTTCAATATTTCTCTGACGAGGCTTTGATTTATTTTCTCACTTTTGTAATCACAAACTACGATTTATTCACCGCCATGTCGTTCTTGTCATCCGTTGTTCCTTAGCGACGTCAGTGACGTCAAAATACGTTGCTTGGTAAATTCTGTCTTGTACCTGTTGGTACAAGACTATATGAATCTAACACCGGTGAAAAGGCAAGATCAAGAAATCTCAGACACCCAAGGGTAAGATTTCAATATTTCTCTGACGAGGCTTGCCGAGTCAGAGAACCATTGAAATCTTACCCGAGGGTGTCTGAGATTTCTAAATCTTGCATTTTCAACGGTGTTTGATTTATTTTCTCACTTTTGTAATCACAAACTATGATTTATTTACAACCAAGTCGTACTTGATATCCGACGTTCCTAAGCGACGTCAATGACGTCAGAATACGTTGCTTGGTAATGCTTGGGGGTACAAGACAAGAAAATCTCACACCGCTAAAAATAGGAACTGTCTTGTCTCAAAAGTGAGAAAAGGAAATCTCACACCGCTAAAAATAGGAACTGTTCTGTCTCAAAAGTGAGAATTATTGATCTTAAACCCATAAAGTCATTTTTCAATATACTGGAAACAAAAAAAAATCAAAACATCGGCTTACATTTCGAATGTACACTTTATGGGATCGATAGTCACATACACAATGTAGTCGCTATTTACTATATACTTTTTGCCTCGCCTGCGAAGAATGTCGCGAAGGCGAAACAAAGTAACCATAGATGCCGTCGTCGTTAACATTTGGTTAGCCCAATGATAAACATTTTTAAACTTCAAAAACTTTCTGGAATCTTACTAAATATCAATGAAATTTTAACTCAATTTTGAGTACAACTTCATTATTGTTTTGGGAAAAAATTATTCCAATTTTCCGTATTTTGCCATTAGTTTGACTTGTTTGCACCAAATCTCAGCACCTACATGATATAGACAGATGATGATTGGTAAGTGGTTACATTTTCAGTAGTAACCAACATCCATAACATAATTATGTCACCTTGACCTATATTTTCCGCATCAGTGATTTTGGCTACATTTTTATGTATAATTGTTTCATATTGTCTATAGTGCACAATAAACTTTTTGGAATTTTATTCGGGTTTCACCTTTGGTAAATTTCCTGAAAATACCCAAGACGAGCATTTTTTATTTTTTAGATTTGTGTATAAAATCAAATATTCTATATTTTATGAAAGGATATGGAGTAAATGAACATGAGACCATAACACATATGTGAACTCAAATTGCAATAATTTTAATGAGCTGTATGGCCATTTCGGAAATTTATTCCTCATCATCTAGCCATTTTTTTATATGAAACATAATTCTGAAAACAAAGAAAAAAATGTGGTTCCAACTTTGTTAAATTTCCTGAAACTCTTAAAGACAAGAATTTTTTGGGGAATTCTTATTAGCAACCTTGCTTTTTTGACCCATTTTAGTCAAAGCAAATATTTTTAAACGTTATATTGCAAAAATAATTTGATGCCAATTTTGGTAACCTTTAAATTTCCTAAAATTCTCAAAGACGAACAAATGTTGGGAAGCGAATATTTTCAATGGTTTGATTTCAAAAAAAAATATTTTAAATAAATAGGCTCCCGAAAGTATTCTCCAGTCCAAAAGTCAGACTTGTCTGACATGAAAATTTACCTAGCGATTTATAGAAATTTATTGTTTTATACTCTAACCCCTAAAAATACTACGGCTTCGTTCCGTGTATGGCACTCGGTGGATGTCCTAAGTATTGAATTTGCATTCCTATTTTGATTTTTTGGTAATGGGTACTTCTTGTTTGACTAATTTGGGTAATGTCTTTCCGTTCCGTATTATTCGATTTTAATGCTGCTGATGAGAAATTACTCCTTGAAACACGTGTACAGCATAATTGAATAAACTGTTATTATGTAACTTGTGTATTTTGGTATTCAGTAAATTTCCTGATTACTCTCACACAACAATTATTTCTTGGTATTCTCAGTGTGGGAACTCAAATTCTATCACACTCGCCAATTTGGCGAGTGTATTGTAATTAGTACTCGCCAAATTCCACATTTACTCGCCAAAAAACTGGCAACTATGTATTATGCACTGCCTTTCTAAAAGAAGTGAAATTTGGAGATTCCACTCACCTAATAGCTAGAATGAAGAAAAAACACATGCTACACACATTCTGTCTCATCAAAATTAATTTGGAAATAAAAAATGATAATAAAAATATTAAAAGACTACATGTATTTTGTTATCATTTTATTTAGTCACTCAGACTATTGACTCTGTCCAACAGGATCAACACTCTCTTAAGAGCAGCATTGACCTCCTCCTGTTCCATCTCATCATCATCCTCATCAAGTTCATCATCCTCAGATTCATCTGTTTCATCATTTTCATTTTCATTAATGGGTTCTGATATATTTTCTGGTTCCAAGGGTTTTGCTTTACCTATTTTACCATCCATACGATCGGGGTTTCTTCTCTTTTCCATCCAAACAGAAAAGGCTTTCTCAGCGTTGAATTCAGATACAGATGGACTCAGCATTTTCACACTCATCAAATCATTTAATGTGTCTGTGTTCATTCTAGTTCTCCTGTCGGTTTTTGTAAGTTTCATCTCTGAAAAAGCTCCCTCATTTTCACTGCTTGAGAAGATGAGATCAATGAGACTCAAGATCTTTGGAAAGTCATTCTTGTAGTGGCAAAAAATTGATTCCCATTTGAGTGCTTGAACTTTTTCCTTGTACCTGTAAGCAAATTAAAAAAGAGTAGACACTACCATGCAATATTTAACTTAATAATACATGATTAAATTATATTCAATAACGAAATACATGATATAGTTTTGCAGATGGGAATCAGCTTATGTCTCTTCAGTGCCTGTAATTCATAATTAGTATACCCAGCAATACATATGTAAATCACTTTCACCTCCTATTGTGTTGAAAACTTTCAGTCTTTGGTTTTCATATTTTACAAAAGGATATGGATTAAATGAACATGAAACCATTACACATATATGTAAACTCCTACTGTAATAAAGTTTAATGAGCTGTATTTATGTTTTGTGTTGTGGAAATATTTTTTGATGTAAAATTCAAAAACAATTTATTTCATTTTTAACTTAAAGCAAAAAAATAACCTTGTGTATAGACTGGATTTAAGTTCAATCCACTGAGACAGAGCCTCTTGGTCATCATCTCTAAATATGTTGCCAAAATGTTCTACCAATGTACCAACTTCTTTACTCCCAAATTCTGAAAAAAGATAATATCTGATACTGTAAAGGTTAAAGATAAAATTGAAATAAATTAATTTAAATTATATTTGTGACAAGATTTCAAAATATTTAAAAAGCTTGATAACAAGATATTCATCATTTAATATCTATCTCTCATGCAAATTAAATTAGTTGAATATTGGGCCAGTTAAGTACCAGTATGTGTAGTTTCAGATGTCGGAGAAAACACATGAAAAAGTAATTCAGCCTAGTAATAAATCCATGCTGCAAATGAGAAACTATTGTAAATATATATTTAAAACGCAAAATAAATAAACATTCACTAAGATATTACTTGCAAGTTCCTTCTGATTTGTATACTTTGGCCATTGCTCCAAGTTACCAATGATAATGGCTGATACAGTATTACTTTAAATCTTCAAATCGTGAAAATATTGTATCAATTACTCTTGATGCCAATGATGTCCTCTTATTGTTGAATGAATCCAAATCAATGCTTCCACTAAGCGTTTCACCTTTAAATTTTGTGGAATCTTCTAGGAATTTGCTCAAACATGGGCCATTACTGTAAAAAAAATGTTTAAATACTGCTTTAACTTCTGAAATACACGTTTCATTTCTTTCAGTTTTTATTGTTGTCATCTAAAATATCTTTTATGGCAAGTTCAGTGACTTACACAATCATCAAACTAACTAGAAGGATTCAGTTTTATATTCAATATAGCTGTTATTATTATTGAAATGATAAAGAATATATCTGTAAAATGTTGTGTAACTTGGTTCAATGGAATTCTTTGGATCTGGGATCTGTAATTGAAATTTTCTGTCATTGTCACGATTGTTGAAATTAGTGTGTTTCCATTTTATGTTTCTTCCCTACATTTTTTGAAAGAATATGGAGTAAATGAACATGAGACCATAACACATATGTTAACTCCAACTACGTTCACTATTAGGAAAATTATACTAATACAAAAATACAATATTGTCATACAAGACATAGTTTTATTTATGATGATTTGATGTGTGATGTAGTAACATGTTAATTCTTTTACCTTCTTTTTTATTAATTTTTTATGCAGGTTTTGTCTTCATAAATTATATTGATATTTGCCTTTGTTAGAAAAATTATACCTTGTCTTGTACTGTGTAAGCACAGAAATGGTCATATCAACTTTGTTGTGTACGTCAGCTAGTGTTATTGTCCTGTCTTGGAGAGCAAGAGATAGTTTTTTTAAAGGCCTTAAAACGTCAAGAAGAAGATGAATAAATGCCATCAAATCAGCTCTCTTCAGGAGTCTTAAATAACCTCTGGCCTTATTTTGAGCTTCCATCTAAAATGAAATGAAATGAAATGAAATGAAATACAAAAAATACATTGTTAAATATACAAAAATACAAAGTTAAACATTTACAACATATAAAGCACATGTGTGATAACAATATACATTGCATACATAAATATCTTAGTTTAAAACTTCTAACCGGGAGGGGCAAATTCTTCTTTACAAAGAAATCCAAATACTGAAAAATACATCGAAATCATAATACTGTAATGCTATTGAGATTTTGGGCAGAAAAATGTTTATTCAATAAATTATTGATTAAATCTAAACTTGCTTGATACTAAATACACAGAACCATTTGAAATCAATTGACATTACATGTTTCTTCTAAAGTAATGCAAAAAGGCTTGCATATCAATGTCACAGAAGTCAATAGGAAATAATAACTAAATACCGAAGTTACTGTAAATTTATTTTCTGCATATGCGCATTTCGACAACTTATGTCTCTTCAGTGCAGATAAAATCTAAATGTTTGGAAGACCATAAACTCAAAGATGTTTAAGAAATTGAGCAGCGGTATAGAAACGGTCAAAATTAGAGCATCAAAATTATGCATAGAAACTTAGAAAAACAATAAAAGAACTGACGAAAATTGCAAACCTCAGTATCAGTATATTCAAATTAGAAATAACTGAATACTGAAGCAACTATAAATTTCTTTTTATCAGGTGGCCATTTCGACAACTTATATGTGCTCAATTGGTTTGCAATTAACAATTATGTCAGCTTGTAGTATACCCACCTGTGATTTTTTCTGCTGGACAACATCACCAAGATGTGAGACAATGGCTGCATATGCCTTGAAGAAAGATTCAATCGCTAAAACAACATGTCCTACCCGTCTAGTCCCACCCACTCGTGTTGGTAGCACTGTCTTCTGATTCAACGCTTCAAAGCTTAGACAAAGATTAGACCGCTGCTTTGGTGAATTCTTGTAGAAGTAGTAAAGTCCCATTAGTAAAACCATTGCAGAATCATATAATGGCAACTTCTTTACTGCGTCTTTATAAGCAAGTTCCAGCCTGCAAAATAACTAACTATTAAGTCAAACAAAAATTAAATTGAACACATCAGGAAATAAGAAAAAGGCCAGTATATTTGTACAATGTAAGTGCTAGAAATACATGTACAGTATATGTAAGGGCAAAATCAAATTATTGTTTGTTTTCCTCAAGGTAACCCGACTGTGCTGATACAGGTTTGGGTAGATACTGATAAGTAGGGGAAAAATTTATCTTTTTCAACAAATTTTCAATAAAAATATAGAAAAACAAGATGTGTTTGTGAAACACTACATATGCCCCCAGATTCTACAGTTAAATATATGAAAATACCCAATTTCACCCCCTTTTGACCTCTGTGACCTTGACCTTTGACCTCACCTAGACCTATACACTTGCCAAGTATTAAAAGTTTATCTTAACATAGTTCAAAAGTTATAGTTAAGGTTAAAGTTTCGGACAAACAGACAGACAGACGCACAGACAGACAGACAACTAAATAGGACAAAAACAATATGCCCCTGATCCTCAATCTGGGGGCATAAAAATAATAATCTCATGTGGCAATTAAAAATTTTGTATAGCACTGATTTTCCTAGATATGATTAGGTTTGAGGAAATTAATATTTTATATTAGGCCTAATCCAGGAAATTTTATTAAAGAAAAACTTGCAAAAAGGATGCCCTAGTGGATGTAAGACAGCTTGTGATTGAGAATAAATTTCTATGAATTTGCTTCTGAATTAAAAAAAATTACATATACATAAGTAAGACATTGACAAAATCTCGCATTATACCAGGAAATAAGTGTAAAGCAAAAATACTGCTATTTCTGTGTTTCATCTATAAAAATAACACACTTTGTTTTCAATAATTAAAATAAGGTTTTACTTCCAATCAACACCTATTGACACATTACATGTCAATTTATATCATCAATATTACCTGTGTACTAAGCAGTGGACCACTAATAAAGATGGTTGAATATCTTTTAGTTTTGTTGCAACACCTGCCTTTTTACCCAACATTACAGAAGCTCCGTCACAGGCAAATCCAACTAGCTTCTCCCCAAGTGTTGATTTAGTGATACCAAACCCCTGCAAACACTTGTATAAAGCATCCAGAATTCCATCAGCATCTGGTTTCTTAGGTGCACCTATACCCACAAATCTTGTCATCACATTCCCATCTGTACTTTACCTGAAAAATAAATATCCGAAAACTCAATCAAATTTTTATCATAATATTGTCTTCTATTTTTTTATTTTTAATCAGTAATGACACTTGAATACTAGTATGTTTTTATGTGTAGATGAAAATAGTAGAAAACAACAATGACAGACTCTGAATGACAGAAAAACTATGGGTATTCTGGAAATAGCATGACTACTGGCACTAACAAATGCTAGTTTTAATGTAATACAGTTTCAATAGTTTTTTCAGGGAATTGTATTGTTCTTTAACATTTACACAAGTTATGAAAGAATGTGGAGTAAATGCACATGGGACCATGTCTCTACTGTAAAGATATGGTAAAATCAAACAATGGAATAATGCTGCAATTGTTGTTTTTCATCTGGAAGTCTTCATGAGGCCTTCAACAATTAGCTTTGTTCATACTTTGCACCTTAAAGTAACTTTTCAGCAGTATACCTTATAAAAACTGTCTCTTGTTCTATGACTCCAGCATCAGTTGATCCGTCCATGGTCAGTGAAATAAATTCAGAAGAATTGATGTCACATTTCAACCCACGTTGTACACTTTGTGCAATAGTAGTGCAAAAGGTCTTTGCTGCTTTTGGATTTCTGTAAGTTTTCCCCACATTAAACCCCTTTGCTTCATCCAGGTCACACATCCAGGTAAAATCTTTGAAACTTTTATTATTTTTGATAAGTGCATGTGTACTTCTCATCATAATGGCAACTTTGTCTTGGGTTTCTTGGTCCAATTTAATCAATGCCTGACTGGCAGGAGCATTTTCTGGTTGCTTAACTGTGTTTCTGTTAATTTCAGTAGCAAGTTGGTGACCTTTGCTTTCTTCATGGAATTTTAATGTCTCTAACTTAAAGGAATTGCTCCCAGTAATCATGGTTTTGTTTGAAATTAGATGTTGAATTTTAGGGAAATTTTCATTACACAGGAAACACCACATTCCCTTTTTCTCATCAAACCTCAACCAGGGGCGGCCAACTTTCCACTTCGGTAGAAATTTCCTATTGTACATCTTTTTTGGCTTTTCTTCTGGTTCGTTAGAATCATTTTGCCTCTGACGTTTTGGTGACTTTGTATTTAGATTTTTCAAAAACCGCTCCAGAGTAAATTCATTTAAATTTCGCGGCAAGGTGAACTTTATACAAACAAATTTAAGTATACGATCCCGGGTCGGTAAAAACGTTTTTTTTTATCATTTCCGGTTTATTTAAATTAAATAAATCGTAATGTTCAATAACACAGAATCAATATCAATATAGAATTTGCCATTTTATAATTTCAACTTCTATTCAGAAAAGTCCAGACTCAAAACTACGACTTGAGGTCGGGATTGCACTCACGGTTTTGTCATTGAGAAAACTACCGT
This sequence comes from Modiolus philippinarum, assembly GCA_002080025.1. Taxonomy (NCBI): domain Eukaryota; kingdom Metazoa; phylum Mollusca; class Bivalvia; order Mytilida; family Modiolidae; genus Modiolus; species Modiolus philippinarum. The sequence goes on from MJUU01027370.1 coordinate 33,314, forward strand.
AAACGTAAACAGAGTTAGGAAAATCATAACAGTCGCGGTTTTGGGGAATAATCCCACTTAGAAAAGTAAATTTGGGGCGACAGGAACGTAGAACCATGCAGTGGCGAGTACCCGTCAATATAACTCGCCTCAAGACTGCCACTCGCCAAACTGGCGAGTATGCAGCTCCAGTCACTCGCCAAATGAGAGTGTTAATCGACTTTGGTGAGTTGCCGAGCGGCGAGTTCCCACACTGTATTCTACTAAGTAACCACATCTTATTAAAGGCCAAATTTTAATGACAGTGGAGTAAGCAGGCGAGACGCTAGGTTCTGGAGAACCTTTACGAATTATTTTCTTTCTTTCTTTATGTCATGATGTCTCAATTTTGTTAAATCTAATATACCTTGTTTGGATTTTTTATTTTAGACTTGTTCCGTAAGAAATTTTCGTCTTATTCTGTCTTTTCGCTGCGCTTTACTCGGGAAAAGACGGAATTTCTTACATTCATGAAAGATATCCCAATCTTTGATGTGCTGTCATGTAAGGAGCTATTAGTCTTCTCATTTCTGCATTTTTATTTTGTTTATTATTCCTTTGCCGATATGTCACGAATATATAGCATTGGTGTCATCAAACAATCACGTGACGAACATGTAATGAGATAGAAGATATTACGACTCAATTAAGATATTACGACTCAATTAAAATATTTGCAATATTCTCACGGCTGGTAATCGGCACATTTCAGTTGGTTACATGAGGAAAGTTTCTGGATGTGATGGAGGAGACTCTATACAACCGCTTCGCTAAGTTGTAAGTGTAAAATCGGAATTATCTTTATTTATTGCTCTAATCTCGCAAAATCAAAGAATGGTAACATGTGGTAAATGTTTTCAAACGTACGAAGTCGAGCTCTTACAATATCAATCGTCCCACAAAAAAATCAAACGAAAATGTGACTATTTTATTCTCGTCATGTATTTTACAAATATCTTTAGATTCCTCCTCTAATTATTGAAATTTTGGGACACATCAGAATTGCATAAGTCAGTAATTAATACAAAAACTGTCAATACAATGATTTTGATGCGTGCGGAGATTTGTTCTGGTTGAGGAGATTCGATTTGTTCCTACATTTAATGTAATTGGCTCTTCCGAGCTTGTTATATTTTAATGAAGTTTTAATGGTTCTGTCGTTCTTTCGTTCATCTGCCAATTCTTCTGCCTCAACTACTGAGTGGTTATCCCTCCTTAAGTATTTTTTTCAACACTTTAAATCGCAATGGAAGGGATGTATGGCTAAATCCCTCTACCAAATAAGAAACATTGCGGTTTTCAATCTTCCTAGCTGTTTTTGAATATGCTTTGTCTTTTTGCCCTTTTGATTTCGGCTATTGTCAAATATGTTCTATAATTATGTTATTCTGTGTAAATACGCAAATAAGTACACACAGATTTTCCATTCATTTTATTTTCTTTTATTGAATTTATCTGATAACTAGATTGTGTTTCTACTTTTTGATGGCACCAAGTTCATGTTCATTAGGGATTATTGCAATTAGTCTTTAACAGTATGCGTGACTTTAATTTGTGGACAATTGAATAAATTATTTCTATCATATTGTACTATCTATGAGTAAAATGTTTCATTCACATCATTTCAGAAGGATATAGCGGGGGTGATAATAACCCTTTATATTGAACAAAAAATGTTTCAATGAGACGATTTGCGGTATCATATCCTATAAAACGAAATTTGTAGTCATCACGTTATCAGTTTTTGTTTAAAACCAATTGTCAGCTCTTACCCATTCCTTTGAATTTTGGTGAGTTGAAGAATGTCTTTGAAACTTTTGAAACAACGACAGTAGAATACCGCAGGAACATGGAAAGGGCATGGCAAAAATGCCAACATAAATGTATGGAAATAAATAGACGGTATTAAGATCTAGGGCACTCAAAGTATCAACTCCCAAGAAGAGCGGGAGTGAGATCAGATGCTCTTGAAGGGTAAGTATGTCCTGTGCCGCTAGCAGCACCCGTCACACTATCGGTGAGTTAACCCAGAGTTAGTTTAAAACCGGTAATGTCGAATCCATGAAGACGTGAAATCTAATTGAAATGTCCGTTTTCATTTGGGACATAGACACGTCATATCTGTCAATTATGTCATGGCGACTGCCATAGAATTTCTGAAGGGATGAAAGTAACAAAGGCTGACCTAGTCCCTGACTAAGCTGCTTTTGGGACAATGTTTTTGGTCTATTCAAAAATCACTGTATCAACTACATCCTCGACAGTTACGAATAAACTGTGAAATGTACACTTCATGGGCTGGAGAGGTAGGTATATTGCTGTTAAGAAAGGGAAAGTTCACAACTGGAAAGTTAAAATCATCATGTATGTCATATAGCTTAGATTTTAAACGTTTAGATTTTGACGACAATGGATAAAAATAATTAGATAGTCTCGCAGGTTTGTCTTCGAATTTTAACATGAGTATAGTGCTTAAGAAATAAATTTAATATTTCCTCATGAAAATGTAAAAAAAAATAATCAATTCATTGATCCCTCTATTGCATATCTGAAGAGAAGGAATTAAAATGTGAAAAGTTTGGAATTAAACTGTGAAAAGTTTGCTTAACTGCAGTAAAACCTTATTAGAATCGCATTTAGTAGTTGATTCGGAAAAGATTATATACCTTATTTTTGATAGATGAATGAGAGAACAAACTGTTTGGCACACTTAAGCAATTCCGATGTATTCGAATATATCAATAACAAGAGGCTTTCAAGAGCCTGTATTGCTCACCTTGCCATTGATTAACATAGACATTTTATGTTTAACAACCCATTGTTAAACTATAGTTCCCTGCTTGCAGCCATCTGGAATAGTGTGTGAACCTGGAAAAAACAATTTTCTTTGCAAGGGGGGTAGGGGGGCATGAAGACTATTGTGACCAAGTTTGGTTCCACTGGCTCAGCAGTTTCACAGGAAAAGATCTTTGAATGTGTTTAAACAGTTTCCAATGTAAAACAAAGTTCCCCGTTAATCGCCATGTTGGATACAGTGCAGACATGAAAAACATTTTTTTGCAGGGGACCACCAATGGACAATTGTGGCCAGATTTGGATCCAATTGGCTCAGCAGTTTCAAAGGAAAAGATCTTTGAATGTGTTTTCCCATAGGGTTCAACGTAAAAACTTAGCTCCCAGCTAGCTGCCATGTATAGCAGGGACCTGAAAAACACCTTTTTGCAGAGGGTCACCAAAGAGCTATTGTGGCAATGTTTGTTTCTAATTGGCTCGGTAGTTTCAGAGAAGAGAATCTTTGAATGTGTTTTCCCATATGAAAAACATATTTTTCACAAAGGACCAACCAAGGACTATTGTGGCCAAGTTTGGTTCAAAATGGGCCCAGTAGTTTCAAAGGAGAAGATTTCTGAATGTGTTTTCCCATAGGTCCAATGTTAAAACTCTGTTCCCCGCTTGTGACCATCTTGTAAGCAGCGCGAACCTAAAAAACACCCTTTTTTGCAGGGGACCACCCAACGACTATTGTTACAAAGTTTGACAACAATTAGCCTTGAAGTTTCAGAGGAGAAGATCTTCGAATGTGTTTCCATAGGGTCCAATTTTAAAACAATGTTTCCCGCTGGTGGCGGTGAAAAAACACCTTTTGTTGCAGGATACCACCAAACGAAAATTGTGACAAAGTTTTGTTACAATTGGCCCAGTCGTTTGAGAAGAATATCTCTAAATGAAAAGTTTACGCCGGGCGGACGGACGGACGACGGACACAAAGTGATGGCAAAAGCTCACCCTGGCGTTAGCGAGGTGAACCAATAACAGGAGGAATTTAAAGATGAACAAAATACATGACGAGTATGGAGGAGTGTCACAATTTTCATTTGATTTTTCTTTGGACGATTGATGTTGTAATGGCTTTGGTTCGTCTACGACAATAAACTACAAAATGCATGTACTTTTGAAATCATGAAAGCATTTACTACAGCATGGCATTCTTTGATTTTGCAATATTATAACAATAAATAAAGTTAATTCCGATTTTTTACATGTATCAAATGGGCGAAGCGGTTGTGTAGAATCTCCTAAGTCACAACCGGAAACTCTCCTCACGGATTTCTTTGCAGAACCAATTGTTTGTGCCGATTACCAGCCGTGATTCCTGTGTAGAAATTTTCCAAAATCTTTGATAGAACAAAACATGAACATTGTAAACAAAATAAATACGAAGAGGTTCATTTCCTATAAGATGCTTTTTATTACAAAAGTTATACATACATGAAAGAAGTTGAAAAAAAAATTAATTGTTTAATATTTTATTTTCCATTGCCTTCGGCTTATTATACTATTTTTTCTCACTTACTTCACACAATATAATATTGGGTATGCAATAGTTGATTACAAAAATGTTCCCTTCCACAGTCACTTCGGTATTTTTTTATTTTCATCGTAAGATGTTGTTCTATAACGGAAAGATATCAGATCCTATGGTGGTGTCAATTATTTCCAAATTTTTAGTCCCCGAGGGTATTCACCAACCCAGTAGTCAGTAATTCGGTGCTGACCCGAAAACCGATTTTAATGAAACTTGAGATATCTAAATTTTACAAAATTTTGTTTAAAACTAATGAGTATCTCCCCAATGCATAGCTCTGTCCTTAGCTAGTATTGGCTTTACTATTTAGACCCTATTCGTAATTTGCTCTCTACCAGATTTTACACATATTTCAATATATGGATTTCCAAATGCTTTGATTTGATCTGCACTGAAGAGACATAAGTTGTCGAAATACGCATATGCAGAAAATAGATTAACAGTGACTTCGGTATTTTTTGTTATTTAACATATTAAAATGAGAGCAATCATAACTAGATTTGCAATTGCAAGCAATAGCCGATGTCACCCCCAGACAACAGATTCGATGATCCCATCTTGTTCGCAACCTCAAAATCTACCTAGAAATCAATTGTCGTTGAATTCTGACAAAGTTGAAATGTTGACGCATTTTGGTGGCCATCTTGGAAATGGCAGCCATTTTTTGAATTTTGTTTCGTGAAAAAATTTTCTCCTTATGTTGATCTAACTTCATACCAAGTTTCATTTCATTACATCAAGCCATTTCAAAATAATCATTCGGACAAAAATTATTGGAAGAATAATAAAAAGAAGAAGAAGAAGAATCAAAGAAAAGGAGAATAACAACATGTCACCCCGACTACGTCTGGGGTGACATAACAAGCATGATTGATTTTTTAACACATCATTAGCTCACCTGACCCAAAGGGTCAGTGTGTTTGGGTCAGTGTGAGCTTTTGCCATCACTTGGCGTCCGTCATCCGTCCGTCTATTAACTTTTCACATTTTCATCAACTCCTCTGCAACCACTGAACCAAACTTTACAGGAATGATGTTTTGAAGGTTCTTAACAAAGATTACTCATCTCGTTCCGATCGGACAAAAAACATGACCGCCAGCGCAGAACTTATACATTGGACCCTATGGGAAAAACGTCATTTTCATCAACTACTCTAAAACCACTGACGCAAATTCAACCAAACTTTACAGGAATGGTGTATGGAAGGTACTTATCAAAGATTGCCCATTTCGTTCCGATCAGACAAAAACATGGCTGCCAGCGTAGAACTTATATTTAACATTAGACCCTATGGGAAAAACGTTCATCAACTACTCTAAAACCACTGAAGCAAATTCAACCAAACTTTAGAGCAATGATGTATGGAAGGTCCTTTACAAAGAATACTCATTTCTTTCCGATCCGACGATAAACATGGCTGCCAGCGCGGAACTTATATTTAACATAGGATCCTATGGGAAAAATGTCATTTTCATCATTCTCTGAAACCGCTGAAGCAAATTCAACCAAACTTTACAGAAATTTTTATGGAAGGTCCTTTACAAAGATTGCTTATTTCGTTCCGATCCAACAAGCAACATGGCAGCCAGCTCAGAATTTATATTTAACATTAGACCCTATGGGAACAACATCATTTTCATCAACTCCTCTGAAACCAATGAAGCAAATTTATCCAATTTATAGGAATGATGTATGGAAAGTCCTTTACAAAGCTTACTCATTTCATTTCATTTCAACAAAAAACATTGCTACCACCAAAAACATCAAAACGCTTTTCAGCATATTGTCAGGTGAGCGATACAGGCTCAGTCTCTGAGCCTCTAGTTTTTCAGTGCCAAAAATGCATTTTTAACCTTTTCTGCTATTCACTAGCAGCTATGTTGTGATCATGTTACGCCATTTTGATCTTATTACGATCTTGACAGGCATAATGCAAATTTTGTTAAGACAGTGTAAGGTTTTCAGTCGTATTTGAAGATACATGTAATTGCTTTCAATGATGATAAAGACCTGTTCAGTTGTTCGAGATCAAACAAGATAACTGCGTTCAATGGCGATGAAGATGTTTTAAGATTGTCCCAATAATCATTAATTAACTTCACACTTCTTGATTGTCTCTGAAATCAAATATCTTGAACCCAACTATAACCGTACATTGTCTAAACAAAATTGCATTATAAGCCTGTCAGTTTTTATAAAGATCTGATAAAATCAAAATGGCCACAACAAGACGATAACATATCTGGCGGTATTTCAAGTTATTTGATCTGCTAGACTGATGGTTGATACAGGATCTACAACTAAAGTTATACAGCCAATTTACTCAAGATATAAAAGTATTGTAAATTCATTTTACTTTAGACAAAATAAATCTGAATGTGCACGTCGCATTTCGTGGGTAAAAAAAATAATGCAATTCCGGCATGTTAGAATACAAATACAACAAAACGCTGTATACCTTAGTAATTTTTCGATCGATAGAACAGGATTCATAGCATAGCGATGTTCAAATCTCATTGACCTTGACATGAAAAACGGTAAGACCGGTTACTCGTGAAAGTAAGGAAAACGGTGAGACCGGGTATTCGTGAAAGTAAGGAAACAGGATAACTACAATAATCAATGAGGAGATATATGAGTAAATGCGCATGCGACAAAGTCTATACAAAAAGATGGTAAAAACAAACAATGAAAAAACGCTTTTATTGCTGTTCTTGATGTTGAAGTCATCATAAGGCCTTCAACAATGAGCTTTGCTCATACCTCACAGTAACATCAAGACGGTCCCTAGCACCGGTTTGAGCGGAATCGATTGCTAGATGTCGAGCAACGCTACATCCATCTGTTTTCATGTCACGGCTGCGGGAGAGTCAACAAACATAAAATTAACTGGCAAAGTGTTCTTAAAATCGCTGTCATCCGTTGCCCGACAAAAATACCAACGGAAGACAATCACAAGATATAAGCAACCACAGGGCTCTGATCGATTCAATAGTGAGAAAACTTGGCATAATAAAATCCTGAGATGTGGGCACAATAAACAATTGGTCAGAATAACTAAAATTTGAAAGTATGATAGTGTATCCATATGAGAAATTCTCTCAAGAACAAGTACACCATAACTGAAATGTATAGAGGGCATATATCTCTCGCACGGGGAATCTTTTTACGAACTCCACACCGCAGGAGAGACGAACTCCAATCTCAAATAATCAATGAAGAGATATGGAGTGCATGCACACGAGACAAAGTCTCTACAAATACGTGGTAAAACCAAGCAATGGAATAATGCTTTTATTGTTGCACTGTATATATGTCGCACTTAATGTCGGTTCAAAAGCTCTGTAAGAGCTTATGTTATATTGTTATTTAACTTGCCGACTTTAAATAAAGTTTATTTGATTTGATTTGATTTGATTGTTATTCGTCATCTTGAAGTCGTCATGGGGTCTTCAACAAGCATGAAATATATAAGAACTTAACTATAAATTTTAAAATTGAACAACACTTACATGCTCTTAGTTTCTGGCAGTCGTTTTTATTACAGTCATTTGAATCACAGCATGCTGCACAAATTTCAAGTGGAGCACGTTTTGATAACCCGCTCATTATTGATCTTCCTGTGTGGTGGGTTGTTTTGTAATCTTGCAGAATATGATCACAAATCTAAATATAGAGTTAATTAGTATATTTTACTGATATTTAACAATGTAATTGAAAAAATATAATGCATGTGCTTATGTACATATAATTAAAGCGATATTGCATATGTCAACCTCAGATGGTTAAACCAATATAAACACTTTTGTGTTTAATTTTTGTCACTTAAACCATAGTTTAGATTTACATAATTGTTAGATTTTCACATAAACTGTCCATCACATGCATCATATATGAATGAGAAGGGAAATGGGGTAAATATCAAGGAGACAACATCCCATCTTTAGATTAAAACGACCCAAAACAAAGCATCTAGGGGTCACCGTACGGTCTTCAACACAGTGAGAAACCTCACACCATATAGCAAGCCCTAAATGGCCCCAAAAAAGGTTAAAAAGTGAATAAGTCAATGGAAACAAACCACAAAAATAACCCGAATATCAAGAAACTAAACTTTTATAAGAAGACAAGTACTGAAATTTATGAATCTGTATAGCTTTTAGTATTCCCAGGAACTTGAAATAGAAATGATAAATTATAGTCTCTAAATTTTCTGCTTTATTTTTTTTCTGTATAAGGGATTGATTCTCCAGTTCCTCGGATTACGTTTCGAAGCCGTTGAGATTACTACTGCTTACTACTTACTAGTAACTGTTAGATCATGTATATTTTGGGTGACTATTTGTGTTTTATTGTCGACTTGAGTCGTTTTGTTTACCATTCTTAATGTTTATCTAATACCTATCTTGGGCTGTTAAGGGACTACTAGCCCAACACCACTGCTGGTTCCAATCATGTAAGCGGAGGTAACAACCCTAGTTCGGGCACTCGGAACTTCTGGATTCCCTCCCTTACAAGACTTGCATCAATATTTCGAAATTGCCAAACCTTCGTAAATCAGGCCGTCAGGTTAAAAGATCATATAGTTAATAATGGCTTGTTGACAGTTGACGTTAAATGAAATTTTCATGTGCGATTTAAGTGAAGAAATGCACATCACATGAGATCCTAGTTATACCAATGAATATAATTTTATGTTATTCATCTTCAGGTTACTAAACAACTGCAGGAGGACACGGGATGTGGCATAATCAAAGTCCAGACACATGTCAAAAACGAGAATTCAGAAAATAAAGAAACGAAACGCCGCAAGGCAGGGGAATAAAACACAACATTCAGAACTAAGCCGCTAATAGTGTAAACTCCCATAAAACCGGGAGTGACATCGGGTAAACACCATCACACTAAATATGTATTAGTGAGGCTTATATTGTTTTAAATATAAAAAAATAAATAATGGACACTTACTCATAACTCATAGTAAGGTAAAAATGACTCCTTACAGAATGTATCTAAAAAGGTCGACCAAAGCTGTATTATTGCTTGTAACGTTACCTCACTATTCATTCACAGGTATTTTATACTTTTTATAGATTGCACATAATTCAATCAATTTACTAATCTAGAATGTGTTTGATTCATACTTTAAAATCCTGAATACTTTTTAAGTTCAAAGGATTGGTATTATAAGAAATAAAAAGTAATTTTGAAGGAGTTTATGGATGTGTAGACGGAGCCTTTCACGCACATACTTTACAAGATTCAAGCAAAATTCAGTTTGTGAATGAGTCGGGAGCCTTTATACATCGATAAATCTTCCGAAATTACTTTTATCCCTAAAATGACTGGTTGAAACTGTGCTTATATTCAATAATAATAGAAATTTACTGTTTTTATCAAAATTCTAACCCTTAAAAATACTGAGGCTTTATTCCGTGTATGGCACTCCGTAGATGTCCTGGTTACTGGATTTTGCTTCCTATTCTGATATATTTGGAAATGATTACTTCTTTTTGTACTACGTTGGGATCATGGCTTTCGATATTATTTGATTTGAATGCTGCTGATGAGAGGTTACAACTTGAAACACGTGTACAGCATAACGAAATTTACTGTTTTTTATGCAAATTACGCTTTTTTGTAGTTTAAACTGTACTTATATCCAATAAATTTGTTTGACTGGATTTGATAATCTGGAAAGGAATAAATACATATGAACTTACTAGATAATAATTTAGAAAACGAGTACTCACAAGTTTCCTTTCACAGCCAAGTTTGTAAATAAGTTGAGTACCATCGATTAGAGCTTTGATACTGCACATCTGTAATGAATATATAATATCATTTCAGTTTGTTTTCAGTATATTGTATCTCTTTCTACATCAGATTATTCAGTTATAATATATACAGTTATTTAATGTGTAGTCAGGCAATAGCTCAGAATTATTTTCCCTCGGTAATGGAAACAGCTCGGTATTCTATTGCCCTCAGCCGTTGGCTTCGGGCAATAGAATACTGAGCTGTTTCCACTACCTCAGCAAAATAATCTGGTCTATTGCCTGGCTACACATTAAATAACTGTATACTGTTACATTCTAATTGGTGAAAATGTTTGTCATAATCTGAGCAAATACTAAAAGTATTGTTTGGTAGAATTCCAAAAAACATGTGGTCTTTTACAACTTTCAGGAAATTTACCAAAATTGGAATCAATTATTAGTGAAAATGTTTGTCCTAATCTATGCAAATTCTAAAACTATTTTTACTAGGTAGAATTTCCAAAAATAATTGGTCTTTGAGACTTTCAGGAAATTCACCAGAATTAGAATCAAACATTTTTTAATCCAGTAAATGAATATGTTTGTTCTAAACGAAACAAATAAAAGTATGGTTGCTATGTCGAGTTCCAAAAAATAAGTGGTCTTCGAGACTTTCATGAAATTTGCCAAAATTGGAATCAATTTTTGAAATCCAGTTGGTGAAAATGTTTGTCAAAATCGAAACAAATTCTAAAACCATGGTTGCTATGTAGAACTAAAAAAAAATAAGTGGTCTTTGAGGATATCGGGAAATTAACCAAACACGGAATCACATTTTAGAATTATAAGTATTCGAAATTTTATTTTCTACCAAACACTTGCTAGAATATTTATCAAACAGTTCATGACAATGAGGAGCATAAGACAGTTTATGGACCGGGTGGTCACCCCAAATATAGTTCGCTCTGGTCCATTTAGTATTTTTGGGGTGACCACAAAGTCCATAAACTGCCCTTTGGCCCGAATTGACATGAACTATTTGATATATTATACTTTAACTCTAGAAATGTATACCAGTTTTATTCTTTTTTTCCTTCAAGTTTAAAATTTATATTGAAATGGATTAAACAAATTTATTTGTGATATTTGTTAAAAATAAAAGAAAATCATGTTTAAAAGACTGCGCACTATATTTTTGTTAATTAAAAGCCAACAACATAACACTTAAATGTGAAATAGCTCATTACAAAGTGGAAAAAATAATTGTGACGTAACAATATATTATATGGACTGGGCTGTCGGTCCTTATACTGTTTTATTTATATGATTAAAATTGTCTATGCAATTCAAAATATTTAGGGCAAATATAGATAGGTTTACTGGACAAATACGGCCGGTGCTAGGGGCCGTCTTGAACTTACTATGAGGTATGAGCAAAGCTCATTGTTGAAGGCCTCATGGTGACTTCAAGATGAAGAACAACAATGAAAGCGTTGTTCCTTTGCTTGTTTTTTAACCATGTATTTGTAGAGACTTTGTCTCATGTGCATTTACTCCATATCCTTTTATTTACCAATCAAGCCCAATATTGATTTACTGGCTCAATATGGATTTTACTGACCCAATACGGGTTTACTGGCCCAATACGACCAGGACCAATACGGACTTCCGATTCATTAAGTTCTTCAACAAAATGGCGGCAATATTATGAACAGAACATTATTCTATGTAAATAATCTGCTACACTGCTACAATTTATATCAATCGTTTTCATTATGATCTATTTTCATTTCCGGGATCCGATTCCGTATTTCTACACTCAATTTGCAAAAGTTCAAGGACATCAGTGACAACGCTAGTTGGTTGACATTCTGAAAAAATACTTTGATAGTTCAGTAGTTTCTTATATGAAACATCATAGTATTCAAACATGTCATCAATCAGATATCAACAAAAAATGCTACGAAGATCAGATTTGACAGAAAAGTAAATCTTTTTCAGGTAACCACCACTCGTTGAATTGAACTTGAGTCATTTGCGTGGCTGACGGACATCAATGCTTATCCATGTCGTCAAACATGAAAAACTCAGTCACAAGTCATATTTACAAATGTTGGAAACTGTTTCCAATAGCAGAAATTCATGAAAAATAAACTTACGAATAAAGGAAAAGTAAACATAAAAATTGACTGACAAGTCCTTCGCCCATTTTGCTGCCCTTGAATCACAGGCAAGAGAAGGCAAGAGTGGATTTTTGTAATGAAACAAGTGCCTGTTCATTGAATCCGTAGTATATAGTTTTACATAACTATTTAATAAAGGCGTCATAGAATGTTATTTTTCACATTGGTTCAGTATTATGTTCTCGGGCATTCGTATTGAGCCTCGGACAGCCGTACTGAGCCGAGGCAACGCCGAGGCATAGTACGGCTGTCCTGGGCCCAATACGGCTGTCCTCGGCCCAATACGACTGTCCTTGGACACAATACAGGACCAATATGACAAATCCCATTCTATAACCCTATAATATGGACCGGTAGCATGAACAAAGCCAGAAAGAACAAATATAATGGTGAAGTTTGATATAAAATTATATGCTCAAATTTCAAAAAATGTTATTCTTTGACATTTTCGAGAAATTTACCAAAGTTGTAACCGGAATCAAAATTCCAAAAACTAATTGCAAATCTACAGACTATATGCAATAATTCTAATTATAGATCTAATCCCTAAATCCGAAAAGGTAGGAGGAGTATGCGTGTCAAAAATATCTTCGGGCCTTTGTCAAAAATAACATCTTCGGACTTTTTGTTTGCACCAAGATAAATATGTAAAAAAATGAAAGCTTATCGTGCATCTACAGTTCTACAACAAAATTAAATTCCTAAATCCAGAAATGTAGGAGGAGTTTGTGCCACATGTGTAAAAATCGACATCTTGGGGTCTTTTATTTGCACCAAGACCAATATCAAAAATTCGAAAGCTTATTGTGCATCTACATGCAAAAAGTGTGTACCAAAATTAAATTCCTAAATCCAAAAATGTGCGTGTTTGAGTCGCCAGAAAAAAGTGAAAGACGGACGGACGGGCAAACAGATAGAGGTACGTCAATTTTCCCGAACTTTCTTCGAAAGTACGGAATAGTTATCAAAAGCGAAAAGATGATCAAGAGAATTAGGTTTCGACCAGTGCGGCCTTCTTCTGGGAGCAACCGGGCAGAAAATTAAAAAAAGATGTTTCGCAAACCCTAGAAAGCATCCAACTGACGTGTAACATAAATCACCTGTAAAAATAAAAAGAATATGGAGGACGTACTGACCGAAACGTTGGGATCTTTAATTTCTTTTTCGTCTTGATATTTTTATTTGTTTTTAATGTATTTTTTACCTTCTAATTGTGGCATACTATACCATTTTTACTTTGTTCATTTATATTAATTTGTAGTCATTGTACAACATATATATTTATTATATTTTTAAACAATTTCCAATTCTGAAACAAGAGATCCATGTGAAGCATCTCGGCATCATTAGACATTTTATCTCAAACATGAATTTGGAAGCAGCATAAAGTGGATAATATTTAACAATTTCCTCATACAACCATATCATTACCTCATTAGGTGCACAAGAACTCGACGTGGCACATATTTGGTAATTAGATGTCCTATCACATGAAGCACATGAAAAGGTATTAGTTGTTACTATAGGTTCTGTAAGAGAAGGAGGCTCTGAATTAAAATAATAATCACAGAAGAATTGTGACCAAGAAACAAATGCTTGACCAAGAAACAAATTCCATTATTTTTCGCCTTGTGCATAATTTTATTATTCATTCTAAAAGATTCTCCAATTAGCTCGACTCTGCTTAGTATTTGTAGTGTTTTAGATTATAATGTACTTTTGTTTATAGTTCTATCAGTATTTCATTATATCATTACTCACACCTATATGATATTTGCATTGATTATTATCACTGTATGTCATCTTGTGTATTATTGTGTTTAATATCATTGTAGGGAAAGAACCTAGTAAGTTGTAAAAACTTGTGTTCAATCCCACATATTGTTCTTTTTTACAATAAAAATATGTTTAAAGTACAGAAGAATTCATCCTTGATCAAATAAAGTAAAATGGCGGAGGATCAGCCCGAAATTATCAAGTCTTATAATAACTAGTGTTTACTGGAACTTACTAAATATATTTTTATGTTTCTTTTCAGTGTGTTTAGAACAGTGTGCTTGTTTTCATTCATTCTTCAGTCTAGTATTAATCAAAATTTATATAATTTCGTAATTTACTTCAGCTTCCGTAATAATCTGTAAAAAAATCTGTTCTCGCGTAAAAATTGCATCCGCTTCAGGTTTTCTGGTTCTGTATTTGTATTGGTTGTATTCTGTATTGGTTCAGGTGTTCTGTATTTGTGTTTAAAGTTTCCTGCTCAGACATCAATTCTAAGAACTTAAATTGGCCAATTGTTTGGATATCTTTGGTATATCTCTGATTTCAAGACTTCCGACTAAAAGCCTCTTCCTCTAGAGGTTAACATCGCTCTCGTCGACTAGTATTTCGGTGATGAAAGAAATCCAATAATTTGCATTACATTCCAACAAATTAGAAACTTTAAGATAACGACTATCTACATATCTGCATCCTACAAAACTGAAACATTTTTTGCCTGTACGCCCCCTCGAAGTTTTCATCATTATCCTTTGATTCTGGTATTTTTTATAGATATTGTCTTTGCATTCATAAAAAAATTATATTTTGTTGATTTACTTTATTTGTGACAAACAAATTCACAACACAGCATACAAAAATATGTATTATATCACATGCCATGTAAAGGCCACGAACAATCTTCCCATACTTTCTGCTATTTGAACGTTTTGCTACTTACTCTGAGAACAAAGATATCCATTACAAGGAATATTATTGTTCGGTTGATTATTACAACATTGAGCACATGCAATATTAGCCCTCCCATTTCTGGTTATTTCGTTCTCAATATTCCTCTTGCCGCCTAGTCCTGCGAGTAACGTACATATCTGTATATTGAAAAAAGGTTTTCATTAGACGGCTACATCGACTATTGCCCCCAAATTTGACGAAAATGATCGTCTAGTATTTGAATCATTTTTATGTGAATGTGTTCTTTTGAATGTTTGGTTTTCTCCACTTTCATAAACATAATGCCTATGATGACATGGATATCTGATGATTACAGTATTTATAAATCATATGACTTTCACGTTAACAAAGTTTAACAAATGGAAATAATGATAAAATTTTAAATTATCGTTTTGTGACAAATACCGTAAAGTTTTATTTCATTTTTGTCGAAATGTCCGTAGAAAGGTACCCTTTGATAAAACAACTAAAAATCCATGGTTTACGTTACTTTCAACTCCCAAAAACAGTACCATAATGCAAGTTTGACAATCATACATAAGCCACATATTATAGGGACAGCTACAAGGTCAAATTTACAACATAAACATGCATCATCATAACAGTGTGATATACAAAACATCAGAGAAAACAAAAAGCACCGATAGTGTTCACTTTAACTAAAATCCGACACTACCCTCAAGAAGGGAATACGCTTGACACCCGTCACACTGCCAGTGAAAAGTCCAATATACAGTCAAAGTCGGTATTCGTGAGTTCGGTAATGAAATATAAATATACTCAAAAATGTCTATTGTTATTTGTGAAATAGAAACATCAATAACGAGTCATTGTGTGAAATTATCTCCCTTCTATACATGCTAATGGCCCGAGAACACAATTATTTTCCCCTATTTGTCTTTGTAAAAATAAACAAAAGTAAAGGCCAATAAAAAAATCGACCTGCTCTATCCTCATGAGATTTGGCATACTTACAGTACAGCCTAAGTGTGAAAAAATATACAAAAACAAGGAACTTTTCCCATTTCAGTTTCTTTTAAATTTCCCAGAACTGAGGGAACCCTCATTGGTAAAGATGGAGGGCTTCCGAATGTAGCAATTTTCACCTTTTTGCACTTAACCTAATCACTCCATGTGCATTGATTTAGAATTAAATTCCTAATTTTAAATGTTGTTTAATGTCTCTTCTTTCATTTAAACCCATAAAAAATACTAAATATGTAGAATAAAGGAAAGAAAAATAAATTAAGAGAAATACACTATTTTTGTTAAAGGGACCTAATTGTGTTCTCGTATCTATTAGACCTCTGTAAATGTTGTTTCAGTAATAAAAATCATTCTGCATAATTTCCACCATATTTCCAATCATTCTACAAAGTTTCTGATCTGTCCAATAACGAACTGAAAATCTGGACTTAAAATTGACCACCCATAGACATATAAACCAAAAATTTATCTCTTTAAATATTTCAAATCTGAGGACTAACCCCTGTTATTAAAATGACTGCTACTTTTTCATTATCAAAGATATCTTCAAACAGTAAAAAACATGTGAAAGAGGATGTATACATCTATATCTACTTTGCATAAAAGTAGGGATAATTTTTCACTGAAGGATAGAAACTATTGGTGAAACTCATCTACAGACAACCAAAGAACGGATGCTAGACCTATAGATATTAGTACCAGTCAAAGAACAGAATGGACTTTACTCTGTTGAACGGAAGACTAGTCTGAAGCTCAAAGAAGAATGATATGTAAATAGAAGAGCTATCAGCAGTACAGCAGAATGGGATTCTTAAAAAGGCCCTTTTAAGGGCCACACAAATTTTCAAGAAAAGAATTTAAGTTGTTACCATATCAATTTTCTTGACTGTATGTAAACAAGACAGACAGACAGATAGAAAAACAAACAAACAAACAAACAAACAATCAAATAAATAAATAAATTAATTAATTAATTTATTAATTAATAAGAGAAGAAATACCAATGTGCAACCTATAGCTGGAAGTGACAAGGATATCTTACTCAAGTCACATGTCTCGC
>MJUU01027370.1:58753-77483 GCA_002080025.1 Modiolus philippinarum
TTTTTTTTTTGGAAAGGGTCTGAAATTGGATGTAATGGACAAAAGAGCACTTTGTTGCAATGGAAACAAAACCAGAAACATATTTTTTTTGGAAAATCAGGTTTTCTGACATAAAAGGAGTAATTTTGAGTTATGTATTACAAAGGTTATAAGGGGAATCCCTGCCCCAATTTTTTTTCTTGAAGGTGTCTCGTAATGCCTTGAAGTCCGATATGGGAGTTCGTTTGGGAGACTTTTGTGTTTCGCTTGCGAACACAGTTATCACTTGTTATTATATTAAGTCTCCCAAACGAAGTTGGGAGACTTACTGTTTTTGTTGCGTTTTTTATTATTATTCTTCTTTCCCTTTCTTCTCGTCCACAATGAACTTGTCCGCACAAAAACTCAGAGACCATAAGACGTAGAGCTTTCAAATTTTGTAGGATACTAGCCCCATGTATCTAGATGTACAATCATCAAAAATTTTTTGAAAGAGGGTCCATTAAGGGTACATTTAGGGGGCTCAAAAAGGGGTCGGGTCGTCCTATAGTAACCCTATGGGAAATTGAAATTTTGAAAGTTTTTCACCATTTTTTTCACTGTTTCTCAAAAACTCTTACTACAAGCTCCATGAAACTTCATCATAAAGGTTAGGGCCATGTAAGAAAGGGTTCCACAGCATTGGAAATTTCAAAATAACTACCGTTGCCATTGAAATCATACCAAAAAATGGATTTTTTTTGGAAAATAGTAGTTTCTATTGATAATAGTATTTTAATTACAGCAATATGTATTACTTAGATTATAAGGGGAACCCCTGCCCAAATTTTTTTTTGGAAAGGGTCTAAAATTGGGTGTAATGGACAAAAGAGCACTTTGTTGCCATGGAAACAAAACCAGACACATATTTTTTTGTTGAAAAATTGAGTTTTCTCATAAAAAAAGGGAATTTTGAGAAATATGTATTAAATAGGTTATAAGGGGAACCCCTGCCCAAATTTTCTTTGGAAAGAGATCTGAAATTGGATATAATGGACGAAAGAGTATTTGGTTGCCATGGAAACAAAACCAAAAGCTTATTTTGGGGGAAAATCAGGTTTTCTGATAAAAAAGAAGGAATTTTGAGAAATATGTATTCCATAGCTTATAAGGGCAACCCCTGCCCAAATTTTCTTTGGAAAGGGTCTGAAATTTGGTGTAATGGACAAAAGAGCACTTTGTTGCCATGGAAACAAAACCAGAAACGTATTTTTTGTTGAAAAATTGAGTTTTCTGACAAAAAAAGGAATTTTGAGAAATATGTATTAAATAGATTATAAGGGGAACCCCTGCCCAAATTCTTTTTGAAACAACACATAAAATTAATTGTTATGGATAAAGCAGCATTTGGTTGCCATGGAAACCAAGCAAAAAAGCTATAATTTTCAAAATTAGTACTGTTGCCATGGAAACCATACAACAAAATTGAAATTTTGAGAAAACACGTTTATTATTGATAATTGTATTTTCATCACAGCTATATGTATTTTTAAGGTTATAAGGGGAACCCCTGCCAATTTTTTTTAAAACAAGGTATGAAATTCATTGTTATGGATTATGGAGCATTTGGTTGCCATGGAAACCAAGCCAAAAAGCTATAATTTTGAGAAAAAACGTGTTTTCTGTTGTGTGTTATGTTTTTATTTCAACTATATGTATAAAGTAAATTATAAGTGGAACCCCTGCTCAAATATTTTTTGAAAGGGGGATTTATAATGCCCAGGAATCCGATATGGGAGTTCGTTTGGGAGACTTTTGTGTTTCGCTTGCGAACACAGTTATAACTTGTTATTATTCTTCTTTCTTTCTTTCTTTCTTTTTCTTCTCCCGCAAGTGTGTCCGCCCTCGTTCTCAGCCATCTTACTACCGATCTTAATGAAACTTGACATAGTGATNAAGAAAGGCGGGAAAATTAAAAGTGCTCCAAATTGGATGAAATTTTACAGGAAGATTGTACAAGATGTGTAGAACATATTTTTGGGTCAAAATTTTTCAAAATGGCGGCCGTTGCCATGGAAACTGAAAAAGGCGGGAAAATCAAAAGTGCTCCAAATTGGATGAAATTTTACAGGAAGATTGTATATGTTGTGTAGAACATATTTTTGGGTCAAAATTTTTCAAAATGGCAGCCGTTGCCATGGAAATTGAAAAAAGGCGGGAAAATTAAAAGTGCTCCAACTTGGATGAAATTTTACAGGAAGATTGTGCAAGATGAGTAGAACTTATTATTGGGTCAGAACTTTCAAAATGGCGGCCGTTACCAGGGAAACTTGAAAAAGGCGGGAAAATTAAAAGTGCTCCAAATCGGATTAAATTTTACAGAAAGATTATGCAAGTTGTTTGGAACTTATTTTTGGGCCAAATTTTTCAAAATGGCGGCTGTTGCCATGGAAATGGAAAACTGGAGGGGATTAAAAGTGCCCTACATTTGAAATTTATGGGAGTTCGTTTGGGAGACTGCATCCAAACACAGTTATTACTTGTTTAGTTTGTGAGATAGTCAACGACAGCCAACGGTGATAACATTATAATTTTAAGGCGAGCACACACCGAATTTAAAACATAAATACGTATGTTAAAATGTTCTCTTTCAGTATTTTGATATTACATAAATATATGTCCTTTGCATTTCTAATGGACACCATCGAGGTGCACGACTGGAAAAATATGAGATCAATATAAAGAAAACTGATAATAAGAGAGTAACTATATTAATGAACCTATTCAATAATTACCTCTGAACCTATTAAACAAGTAGCATTCAATAATTACCTCGGAACCTGACAGACAAGTTATTTTATTGGTCAAACACTGCTGTACACTTGAAACCTGGTTACACTGTAAACAAGTTAGACCTGAAAAACGAATGCTTGTTTTATATTTCAATCAACTATCTTTTTCAAGACATATCATATAAGCTGTAATCAGATAAATTTAAATAAATTCTTACTTTTTAACTCGGAGGCCATGAAATGGCTGGAGAGTTGTTAAAATGACAAGAAAAAATCACGTGAGGCTTTGAAGCCTATTAACAGCTCTAAAAGGTGATCTTCATGCTTCCGATAAACTATAGTGCGCAAGTTTCTTTCAAAGTCGTATACATTGTGTATTTAAGTTATATTTCTTCATTTTTTTAGTTAAATACGGTTTAGTTGTATTAAATCGAAAACAATATGCATGTTTATCAAGTTACTCGTTTTGTTATATATATATATTGCGTCTCGGATCAACGAGTCTGTCGCGCAGTAATTTGTCAAAGATAAAAATAACGTTTGTTTACCAGCTGTGACACTGTATATATTTATAGCAATGAAATCGACATGCGAAATCACACAATCCTATTATTTTCGCGTATTACGGAATAACTTAATACATGCAGGCGTATGTAGCAGTTCTTTGGATGACTACGAAGTTTTGCCACGTGTACATTTACAGGGCTTTAATTCGAGTTTCAGCTCCATCGGAGCTTTGATTGTATTAAAGTTATAGCAGTAAAACTATGTTGTATAGTTTAATGCAATCACTTTAATCATCCGCGTAGAAAATCATATGCATATGCATTATAGAAATATATATTCTGAACTGATAAAACAACCGCAATTTCCTCCTACCTTTAACTTTGATCATTGAATAAAAATATGTTTAAAACCCTTTCTAACGCCTGAAAACAATATATGAATAACATTTTCCTTTATAAGTTTATTTCTTAACTGTTGACTGACAACCCGATTCTTACATTTTACTTTTTTTGTTTCCTGCCTACAGTTCAATTCGAAGTTTGAAATTCCATTTAAATATTTCATACTAAATTGTGACAAACCTGATGCTGTTATCCAGAGAGAGGTAATTTGCAAGAAAAACACTGGAAAAAAATTTTTTAATTAGTACATGGATAGACCATGAAAAAAAAATGTTTTAGACATGTCATCGTTTTTAAATCGATAACTACAGTTCTATTGATGACGGTTTGAAATAGACCTATTATATTTCAAAGAAATCTCTCATTTCAATGATTATATAGCAGCATAATTGTAGGGTTTGAAGGAATCAGTTAATAATGAATGAGTTATCTGAGACTGGTTCATGTTATTCTGGTCATTGAATAAATAATTGCTCGGCATTAAAATTTCAACAGAATCAAATTCATCTTTGTGTTTTGCAGCATTTTTATGCCGCAAACCGAAACGTAGCGAAACTGTGTCTTCTAACTACCTCTTCAAAATAAATTTTCTATTTGATCAGTTTCCTGTAATTTCAGTTGTATTGCCGTTAAATACGTGAAATGTCAAATTTGTTGTTTTGGTACAACCTTTGCTAAATTCAGACCTTAAGGAATTTATGCAGATATTTTATGCTTTCTTTTACAAATGTATATGCTCTATATTTTTACATTGAGAAGAATTTGATATAGAGCACATCTTAAACCGGACAAAAATGTAATATCATGCTTCGTTAAGTCACTTATGTTATATTTTGTCTACAACTATGCTGCAATTTATAATTGTAAATGGAACAACGGTGAAAAGCTCTACATCTTGTTCGACAATTATTGTAAACTACGAATTAAACAAAACTGTACGAGAAATCGCTCATAGATTTAAGTACAATATTAACAGTGCCGATTGGTCTACAGCTTTAAAAATCCGTCGTGAGAGACAAATTGTTCATAGGTTTAACTACAAGATTAACAGTAGTCACTAGTGTAGTTACTAGTTTACTGGGTTCTGTGTTCTCTCTCTCTCTCTCTCTCATTATACAATAATATCGTGAAAATGTGTGTAAGTGTGTAAGTTGTTACAGGTTGTGTGTAGTTATTGTAAAGAGGGTTTGTTATTCCTACGCAGAATAATTTCGTACTTACATATTAAATGCATTATCATGAATACTTTTCTGAAAAACAAAAAAAAAATCATGACATTATGAACCTAAAAACCCAAATAATCTTTCAATTATTTTGTATTGATCTTGTAAAGATGGTATATGACATATACCTAGTAAATGATACCTTAAATATGCAATAAAAGGATATGGAGTAAATGCACATGAGACAAAGTCTCTACAAATACATGGCAAAACTAAGAAATGGCATAACCCTTTTATTGTTGTTCTTCATCTTGAAGTCTCAATGAGGCCTTCAACAACTTATATTATGATCGGCTTCAGAGCTATAAGTTATATTTACAGAACAAGTGTGTATCTGTATCAGATTTACAATGAAGGGGCGTGGAAATCATCGAGTCCATCAGGACGAGATGATTTCCACGCCCCTTCATTGTAAACCTGATACAGATAATCACGTGTTCTGTAAATGATTTGTGGAATGGTCCAATGAAAAAGCAGCAAGTCGTTAGGTAAAGATATTTTGGGAAATTCTCAGCACGTTGGGTGTTACTTTATTCTAAGATGCAGTGGTTTCATACAATGAATCAAACAAGGACGGACGTTGAATTTTTAGAGCTTTCCAACACAGAAGAAGGGTAGATTTTAAAATGTCGTCGTGAGATGGAAATACTCCAGATAATGAAAGCAGTAAATAATTCTTCTGTCGTTGATTTAGCACACAGATTGCCGAAAAAACAGAATTGAACATAAACTGTTTTTTTTAAGCAGTAATCCAGTACCCGGTATATGGGTATTCTCGGTACTTTTGAAACAATGGAAAAGACAAGGGAAACAAACATTGAAACATGGCTGACAGAAGAGTTCAGTTCAAGATTAAAAAAAATGATTAAAAAAAAGTTATGAACACAAAAGGATAAACTAACTGAACCGTCAACGTTTTCAATAAATAGAGAGAGAGTAGCGCCACACTGACATGCACATGCACCAGATGGATAAATTCAGTATGGATTCGAAGGCAGAATGGCGCTAAATATCTACCGAGATACGTGTATCTCATTATATGTGGGTAATTGCGGTAATTCAAAAGCAAGGGCATATGCGAAAAGGACTCTCTTGAAGAACAAGGGATTTGGTTGTAAAGTTGAGCAAGCTGGCCGTTTTTCAACCCAAATTAGATGAAAATGAATGAAATCCGGACAGCGTTTGTTTTTCTATTTTTTTTTCAGCTGACACAATTTTTTACTACATGTTTTCACAAAAATTTGGTGTTAATTTTTTAATAAAATGTTTCGTTTTCGGAAATTATTTCCTTTAAAAATATATTCTGACCTCCAAAAGTGTACAATAACTGGAGATACAGAGGCGTATAATAACTGGATTTACAGTCATTTATTGTACATTTGTGACATTCATTTAAGCTCCTCCCCTTTCCTAAATCCAACTGTATCTTTTACTTCAAAGGAAAAACACAAAACCATTCCACAATCGTGAGTTAGGTTGCAAGTAGAAATCTATTATACGGTAAGACGAAGGTTTTTAAATTTTTAAACAATTAAAGGTGATTATTGATTTTATGTACACCTTTTACATGTTGTAGGTATCACTGTTAAGCAAATAAAACACCTTTAATACATCTTTAATTAGCATTTACGATTGCATCAAATCAGTTATAACAATACACAATTAAACATAACCTATCAATCAGTTGACAGAGAAGGGTCTTTCGGGGGGTATTGTTTACACATTCGAGAAATAGCGTCATTTCACCTGATGTCACTCTCAGTTTCACTGGAGTTCACACTGTGAGTGTCTTTGTTTTGAATGTTGTAATTTCTGTTCCAGTGCTTTGTATCTGTCTAACGTCATTGGGTTTTGTGTGTGTGTGTGTGTCTAACGTCATTTTCTTTCTGTGTTCTCGTTTTGGCCGTGTCTTTGGACTTCGATTTTTGTAATTTCACTCCTTTGTTCCTTCAATATTCTACTGTCGTTGTTTCGTTATGAAGGAGAATATAAAATTTGTCCTGCACATTGCTTTTGTATCAAATTCACGAAACCAAGCAAATAATGACATTCACGTACGACAGCATATGAAATAAAACTAGGAAACACATTGCACGCATAAGGCAGAATCGGGGGTATTTTATTCATGAGATAAAATCTCGTGACCACGCCCCTTTTTGGTGAATTACTTCCCTTTATTAAAGTTTAACTTCGAAAGTACATCCCAGTGTTCCGGATTATTTTCATTCTACCCCCGTCTTTTTTCTAAAAGTACTGTAAAATGTTATCTTCCGCAATGAAAAGTTTTTGTTGTGGGAATTTTAAAACATAGAAATTGTGGTTAAAACCAGCCTGTAGAAGAATTTCCCGTCGCTGGAAAGCTTGGGATTACACATTTTCAATTTAGTTTGGCCGCGAATTTTCTTGAGTAAGTTAAAAAGGGACTACTGTTTATGAATCTATGCGAGTTATATTTCACAGTCATATGCGGACAAATTTGCTACATATTTATCTTTGATGTGAATTTTTCTGTCAAAGATAGCTTACTCGGCAGTTTTACAATGGCTTCTGCAGTCAAAATGTCATGATCCCGCTTCGAATTTCAAACTTAATTGGCCGGAAATTTTCATTATTACAGATAAGTATTTATGTATAGAATAGTCGTAAACAGTGAGTAGAATCTTGCTAGATGCGGACAAATATGTTCTGAAGTGTATTATTAGATATTTTTGCAAAATTTCAATATCTCCCCTATGCATTTCAACTAAACATGGCCGACAAGCAAGAGATACAAGACGGCCGCTATGCAAATTAGTAAAGTACCCCTGATTCTGCCATATGGAAAATCAACCTGTACACGCCTCAAATAACCCACGTGGTTGCGTTGGTATATGTATCAATGAAGGAGTACAATAACTTTTTGCGCGGAAACACTGTAGGTTGTCAGTATTAGTACATGAACCAATCACCGTTTACACAACCAGCCTCATAAACAACAATGCCCATACTTCATAGTAAGTTCAAGACGGTCCGTAGCACCGGTTCATTGCGCATTGTCCAGCAACGCTACTTGTCCATGAATGCGGGGTTATCGACTAACATCAAATTAACTGGCCCGACAAAAAGACTTACGGAAGACAATCGTAACACTTACTTACCAAAGGGCACTCATCGAATCAAAACTTGGCAATAATTAATTAATGAGATGTGTGCACAATAAATAGGTTGTTTAAGATTTACTTCCTCCTACCTATAAATTTTTATTGAAAACCGTTGACATTTGCATTGATGTGTCATTTTACCATATAAATTAGACACAGTAAGAACATTAGTGTAGCTGTCGTACATGGAGAACAACGAAATAAAAATATGAAGTAAAATTAAAATCTAGAATATATGTACAAGAAAGAAAAGGGCTCAAATTTTCGGAGTTAACTCCAAAGAGAACAGGTACATCATCGTGGACCGAGACACGTGTCACTTATGTCGTCTCCAACTAAAACTATACGCCCTGTAATTGGAACGTCAAAACAACTGATGATTAGGACAATGTCAGGGTATGGCGGAAGAAAGGTTGAAATTTTTTTGAATAAATTTGATGTGAGTGACTTTAAGGAGGGCGTGGTCGCAACTGATAAAATATAGTAAATTTACTATGATAAAAATATATGTTGCTACAATCGAATACAAACAGGTCAAAAAGCAACACAGAAACGATTTCAATCGAAAAGAAAAACTCGGAATAGTACGCAGTCACTGTTCCTACAGAAAATACAAACCAAAGGACAAAACTTTCATATATCGCCACCAGATAAATAGATGATTGACGGTGCCAACAAAAGAAACAAATACACAACAACAAAAAACTGTAAATATAATTATTTAGTGCCAATGTCAATATCACGTATAATGTCAACATCAATGTATAATCCATTGGCGGATCCAGGGGGTGGTTCCCGAGGTTGAATTTTAGTTATGAATCCGCCCATTGTAAATTAGCGTGCTAGACAGCTTAATGTCATATAACTTAGACAGAGTGCCTTTTTACCAATCAACAAGAGTGAAAACTGTTTGGTTATTTACCGGTATTATCCATTGTGTAATAACATTTTATACTGAAGTGACAATAAAGGGGCTATCAAACACCAAAGGGAAATAACTCTCTAAATATCAGTAAAACGTTTAAAACAGGTTTCAGAGTTCATAAATTGCTAAATACATTTAAAAGGTTTTAAAGATATGAACTATTGATATCAAAAGATAGGTAATCAACGATTACAAAGTTCGCCTCGTTGTGGCACTTTGTCGCAACAACCAAATTTTGCCTGGATGCCGACATACTATCAAAATTGCATGCAGTAGCAAGGTTACCTGAACCAACCATGTACAGTTACTGAGCAATGAACTTGGATGTATACATTAATGTAAGTTTTTCATGAGTAAAATGTAGGTTTAAGTGACCTAATTTTGCCTAGATGCTGAGCTACCATCGGAGATGCATGCACATGCACATGCAAGATGATCCTACCATGTACAGTACATGAGATCTGACCCCTGATATGAACTTGAATGTAAGTCACTCAAGCGGAAAATGGAGGTCAAAGTGACCCAATTTTGCCTGGATGCAGACCTTCCATCAGAGATGCATGCACGTGCAAGGTTTGATGATCATACCATGTACAGTGACCGAGATATCAACTCTGACGTTAGCTTGAATGTAAGTCACTCAAGCGGAAAATATAGGCCAAAGTGACCTAATTTTGCCTGTATGCTGACCTACCATAAGAGATGCATGCACATGCAAGGTTAGATGATCCTACCATGTACAGTGACTGAGATCTGAACTCGGACATAAACTACCTACCACCAGAGATGCATGCACATGCACAGTTAGATTATTGTACTATGTATAGTAACTGAGATATGAACTAAAATGTAAATTTGAATGCAAGCCACTCCAGCGGAAAATGTAGGTCAGAGAGACAAATTTATTTATATTTACTTTTTGTACCATTTACATTTGGTAATTCTTTGTATATCTTTTTAAATGATACATATTTTGTGTAATCTGAGACTGAGATCACTTCATCTGGCACTTCTTACTCTTTGTACGGTTATTTATTAAAACCACTGCATTTTCCAGTTTTAAATAGTTTTGACCAAAAATGTCAAAAATATATACATTTTGAACTTAGCATTTTTTTACAGTATACACTGTTGAAGGTACATACTTTGTGTTACCGTGACCCGAAAGTTACTGGACACACACCTTTCACACATTGTTTATATAAAAATTGAAGAATGTTTTGGTAAAAAAATATTTGTTTCTGCATATTAAGGTGCATATATTTTACACTAGAATCAAGTATCGCCAACTCCACTTGATTTTCATTTTTTTATGCAGCACAAGTATAAGTTATATTTTATTGCTGTTAGTGGTCTGTTCTTCGTAGTTAGTAACCAAGCAAGATAAACAGAGAACAAAATTTAGATTCCGCCTACATTAAGCTTCTGAAACCAAAGAAAGACTGGGAATGTATATGGAGAACGAGTAACCTGAACATAAAACACAAACCTATCAATGATTTCCTTTAAAATAGTAAATTTCTTATGGAAAAAAGCTAAACCTTACCCTGACCTACGTTAACAATTTGTCTTTGATTTATACCTTCTTATCAAAGTTCTATGTGTGTCATTTTGTAATCTACTTGATCGGTTTAAGTCAATATGTCACGTACTCAACCTGAACTTTATGCATATGTTAAACTGTTGATACTTTATATGGTCAGTTTTACCCCGTGTTTTGTATCTTTTCGTATTGTCTTGATATTTCTTTCATTATGCTAGCAATCATGTTTCTGTTTACTTACATCTTACATCAGGTAGTTTCGTCATATTTTAGGATCACTCCCATACGGGATGTCTAGTATTGTTACGTAGACTATAAAACATAAAGTCAATATGATGCTTTCAAGTTCTATATTGTTTGACTGCTTAATTGGTTTAGAAACGGATACAAGTCAGTTGACGAAGGATCCAGCACAAGTTTTAACAATAGACCACTTTCTTATATTAGCAGTTCTAGGTGGTATATTCTGTATTTGTTTTAATATCTTCATTTGGAAGCTCAAAGTTTAGCAATGCCTTTTTGTTGATATGACATTACCTTTATTCCATACAGCAATTTGGTACTACATAAGTTTTCCATAATTAGATGATAATACATGGTGACATACAAATACTCATTATTTAATTTTCACATGTCTAACTTTAATCGTGAACGCTTCAAGCTACGGTTGCATTCTTCTAATAGGAAATTTAATTAGAAATACACTGACAGAAACCCCCATCACAATCCAATAAATAATAAATACTCTACAGCCAAATATGTGAAAACACGCAATTCTGCCCTTCTAGGCCTCTTTTTGTAAAACGGGAGGGGCCATAATAACCCACCACAGCCTTTATTTTGTGCCAAGGAACACTGTGTTAAATTTTCATAAGGATTGGTCAACTGGAACTTAAGTTATTGACCAAAGAATGTGTACAGGTGACGACTACGCTGGACGACAATGACGACGACGACAGCGCCATGCCACTATACGACCTTAATTTTTTTTTTTTTGCGGTCGTATAAACACTAAACACAGAAGGCACTGCATATTTCAGACGTGTGCAAATCAAACCACTGAACAACTCCAAATACAATTTATTTAAATAAATTAGTTTTGTTTTATCTTTGTTTTAAGTTCATCCACTGAAAAAAACCTTCCAAGGGCAACCATTTTTTATAAATGAAATTTCTTTGTGCAGAGGTTAGGAACAGACTAGATTTCTTTTCAATATGCATATAATATTTCAAAAATTCTATTCCACCTTTTGTGCATGGTAGATTATTTTTTTTATCTACATATGTATAGATAATACGTGTATTTTAAAATCAAAACAATATTCTGTATTGTACAGTCTTGCTCCCCGTCAGCCTCAATACCAAGAAGTACATTTGAGGCATTGCCACATTGTGTTCTTGAAGAAAAGTGACAATTGATAGCCAAAATTTTTTTGTGTATCTGCATCCCCAGAAAACATGTTCCAAGGTTTCTGGTGTCTCAAAGCAGAAGGTACACAACTCTGTTTCCTTCAACTCATATTTGTACAACTTAATATTTGTTATAAGTATCCTGTGAAGTAATTAAATTGGAAATTTTGTAACTGTGTATCTCTTGTTATTACAAAGAGTAACATATAAATTTCATTCCAATTGTCTATCTCATTTATTTTTAAGTCATTTATCCACTTTTCCTGAGTTTTAATAGAGATTCCTTTAATATGCTCGATGTAAAGCTTATAAAAATACTTATTATTTTTAGAACTGTGTTTTAATTTTTTCACTAACAAATATTCCACCACATTCAATTTGTCATTCCCGATAACAAGTTTCTTCCAGTCTGCTGGGATTGCACTGAGGATGCCATAAAATTCAATAAATACGAAAAAGAAGGGAAACGGGGAATGTGTCAAAGAGACAACGAAAAGTTTGTTGAAAAATCTTGATCAAATTTATTTTTAAATTCTGTATATGTGTAAAAAGTCTTATTTCTTGAAATAAGTCAATTATTTGCTCTCTATCAGTTTTAAACATCGTCGAGTTAATGGTCTTCCAACGTTTTGATTTTATCTGCACTGAAGAGACATAAGTTGTCGAAATGCGCATATGCAGAAAATAAATTAACAGTAACTTCGGTATTTAGTTATTTATTAAAAATATGTCCCTATTTATGTATTTTATATTAATAGTAATCTCTGTTTTAATCTTTATATCCTGATTCAGCCACAGTGGTTGTGATAAAATATCCTTTGGATCCTCATATGCAACCCCAGTATCGGATTCTAGTAGTTTTGAGTAATTATTCAATTTTCTGGATATCTTCTCAATTCCTTCTTTTTCATCATTAAAACTTTATCACCCCCGTATTTTTCTAAAGAACTCAATAAAAGTGTTTTCCAGGGAGAATGGCTTAAAGGGTCAAGGAGCATATGCAGCCATGAAAATTTTAATGAAAAACAAAAGAATGAATATGTGGCACTTTCAAACCTCCATTTTCTAAGTCATTTATTATTACATTTCTTTTAATCTTATCAGGTTTATTATTCCATATAAACTTAAAAAATATGCATTGTATTTCTTGAAATATTGAGGCCGGGGGATTAGGCAAGACTGTCAAACACTGGACTAATAGTGGTAAAGCAAAGGTTTTTATTACTGTAACCTTACCAATATAGTTTAAATCTCTGTAAGACCACACGTTTAATACAAATCGTAGCTTCTTTATTTTTTCAAAAAAATATGCACAATGTCTTATCATTTTCAAATAAAATAAAATTAATTCCCAATAGCTTAAATTTTCCAGATTCATTCCATGACAATTTAATATTTGGCAAAATATGATAATTTGATCCAGTGTTTGAACCTATCCATATTGCCTCAGTTTTATAAAGGTTCACTCTTAGTCCGGCACACTCAGAGAAGCGTTCGAAAATATATAACGATTGTTCAAGAGATTTTGGTTCATCATCTAATGTCAGTGAAGAATCATCTGCATATTGGCTCAACAGGTATTCAGAACCATAAATTTTTAAACCCCCTATATTCTGATCATTTTAAGTGCTGCACTTAGTAACTCTAAGACTAGAATAAATAAGTAAGGGGATAACGGGTTTTCTTGTCTCATCCCCCTCCAAAGAGAAGAAGGATGACAAGTGACCATTATTTGTGACTGTACTAGAAATATCACAGTAAAGTGCCTGTATCCATGCCTTCAGTGATGGTCCAAATCCATAAAATCTAGAGTTTTTTCAATAAAAGACCACTCAACCATATCAAATGCTTTCTCGAAATCAAGTAACACTAGAAGACGAGGGATTTTTCGATAAGATCCATAATTATTCTAATACATTCACCAATATATCTTCCCTTTAAAAACCCTTCTGAGTTTGACTTATAATATTTTGTAATACAGGTTTAAGTCTATTTGCTATACAAGCAGACGCTAACTTTACGTCAACTCCAAGGAGTGTGATAGGACGCCAGTTTTTCATGAAACATTTATCTTTACCTTCCTTGGGTAGGCATACTATCATTCCTTGACACTGACTTATTGAAAATTTACCTTTTTGTAAACTTTCTTTTTTTAACTATTCAATAAAAATACTTGATGTCATTCTAAAAAGATTTATGAAATTCTGCTATAAAGCCATCTATCACAGGGGACTTTTTTCATATTATGCCATTCCTGTAAGGTAATTTGCCCCTTCACAGGAGCACACTTCCTCTTCTGAAGGTTTTGTCATTATTTAAAAACACAGTTTCATGTACATTTTCTAATTTTGGATTTGAACTAGTATACAATGTTTCATAAAATTTTCTTTATTCTGTCAAAATTTCTTGAGAATCGGTTACATTTCGCTCATTATCTACTACTAGTTTTGAAATTATTTTTTGAACATAAAGTTTCTTTTCTAAATTACAAAAGTATCTAGAGCTTCTTTCACCCTCTGCTTGCCATTTAGACTTAGCTCTAGCAATAATACAATTCAAGAACCAATCCTACCAAACTGAAATGTATAATAAAAGCTTGTTTTTTTCCAAGTCTGAGGTCAAAGTTTGCCCATTTTTTGCCATTTTTCCACCTAAATACATAGAATGCACTAGAAAAATTCGGAAAGGCAATTTCCAGCTCAATAGAAATGAGTTTTTAATCCATCTGATTTTTATATATTTTGTAAATAGATACTTTATGACATTATCTATTCATTTTAACGAAAAAAAATGTATTTGTCACCGTGCTTTTAATGGAGATATTATACAAAGTGTCCGAATTAAACATTATTTATGGGAAAATGAAGCTACATGTTATTCGCGACAAATTTGGCAAAATATGACATTTCACATCTGTTAGTCAATTATGACGTCACAAAGGAAAAGTTCCGGCCCAAAAAGAAAACATAACCCGTATCTGACTCTTTTTATTTTTCAAATGCCCGATCATCTGCGCAGCGCAACAATGTCTATCTACTTTAGTCAAGGCAATCTGTAGAGATATAACAACTAGCTGAAATAGGAAAAAGAAGGGAAACCCATTCTTAGATCTGATTCACCATACTTTTTGGGATGTTGTGTGTGGTGACGACCATTAAATGTCTGATGAAAACAACAAGGGTTACTATATCACTGACCAAGTAGATTTTAAGACGCCACATTGCCGTCAATAAAAGTCAATGTAAAAACTATTACTTACATGCTGCACAACTAGTTAATAAGCTGTGAAATACACGCTACATATGTTGGTTCAGCGGTATATTGCTGCAAAGGTAGAGAAAATTCACAATCGGGAAGTAAAAATATTTGCATGTTTTGTAATTGTGGCAGTAGAAGCCGAGGGAATAGAGAATATGTAATTACAAAAATCGAAATCTTAAAAACATGACCAAACCCAGAGTGACATCAGGTGCTCTGGGTGGGTAAGCATGCCAACAGAACCCGTGACACTGTAAGTGGTGCTTTTAGATATATGTTTGGTTATGTTAGTAGTTGATTGGTTAATGTCATTTTATAACCCTGAGACAAAACCAACTAAAATCCAAAAACAATGTTTATAATAGTATATTTATTGGTATATAAAGATACATTCTTTCCATGATTTTTTGTGTGTAATAGTTATTCGTTAATAGTTTAGGATATCAATCATTTCAATTTGTAATTTGTAATTGATGTAATATTTTTTTATAAGCTCAAACGTTCAATTCCAAATTACGTTCTGGTTCTATAATATGACTCCACTAAAATATTTTTTCTAGACTTTTGGTGTGTTGCGTTTTTTGTGTTCTTCCTCCTGAGCTACTACATGTATGCTTGGTCATAACGCTTTTATATTTTGCTGCTGTGTTTATTGGTATCTTGAGATACATTCTATCTGTGAATTTTTGTGTGTGGTAGTTTATTCAATAGTAGTTTCGGATATCAATCATTACAATTTCTTATAATACATACTTACATAATAGCAGTAAAGTTTGATCACATTATCTTTTTTCTTTTGTTTTTACTTTTCTGGGGGATGGGGTAATCAACTTACCTTTTTGTGAAATATGCTTTAAAAGTAGATCGAGCCCTAACTCATTGACTCGGAAGGAGGTACTAGGCTGGTAAAAGGGGTCAATTAAAACTCTAACGTGTGCATTGTTGTTACCCAACTTGAAAAAGAAACTAATCGAATTTTCGTGAATGTATGTCTTTTTTAATTATTTTTACTAGTAGAAAGGATGTGTTTTACTAATGAGACCTGATAAACGGATCATGAAAATCGGCCTTGCCATTGTTTCGTATGACGGTCCCCGAAACTTAAGTTCTTTGAGAACGTTTGATAATACAAAACACAGTGTGACAATCCAGAATTTATCAAATGTTACTTTTTGTTCTTTACGCCTTCTATTGGGTGCACCTTTTATAACATTCCAACACTTGAATCTATCTGCACTGATGAATCATTGGTTATTTACAAAATTAAAACTAACTGTAACTGAGGTACATGTATACAATTGGATTTTATTAAATACTAATACATTTTTTTTCAAACGTATCTGAATGTAATGCAATTCCACAAAATGTGTTATGAAAAATTGACATGTTTCAGTAGTATTCATTTTAACTGGCGTAGATTTCCTAAGTTTGTGATGAGATAGAAATAACATCCCAACACTTTAGAGCTATCCATTAATATTTTTTTTATGCAATGTTGTCCTTTCCAATAAGCTTGCCTGCACAAAAGAGACACAAGTGGCCATTTGCAGACCTCACATTAATTGCAATTCGAAATTTTGCTTTCTAACTATTGGTATGATGCCCTGCTGGTATAGTGTCTGTCCAAAAGGATCTCACCAGCCAAATATTTGTCCATCCACTTGTCCCCGTATTTCATTCGTAAGACTGTCTTCCAGATACCAACCTCCGTTGAAGCCACGACCATTCATGGCCTCCTTTCAAAAATGGTGTCTTGCTTGCCCCCTCCCCAGTTAATCAAAGATGGTAAACACTATAAAGCTTAGTATAAAATTGGACCCTCAAGATTTTCAAAAGCCATATCTGCAACCTCAGGCCAATAAGAGCCAAAGTAAAGTGTTTATATGGTTCTTTTGACAAGTCAGCCTCTAAACCAAGATGACTTCAAGTCGGGAATATGTATGTCGTTTTACATATGTATGTTAGTGCTTTAGTTTTTTGTGTTGTATATGTAACGTTCGTGTGTTTTGTGAGCATGTGGTGTCTTTGGTCTTCCGTCTTTTTGTGTTCTTGCTTTTGCCTTGTCTCTGGACTTTGATTTGTGTAATCTTGTGCTTTGTTCCTTCGGTATTCTACTGCCGTTGTTTTACGTTGCATCCTATAAAAAATTCTTCTTTTAACCACTGTTCCAATTCGATCCAACATGTTGAGAGATCTTCAAGTGATTTCCTTGAAGAGTCAGGTCCGACAATTCCCTCGCAATCTAGTGACATAGTTTCACATAACATGAGTTCCTGAATTAATTCTGCAAACGAATACAAAAGCAAAAGCGAAAACAGGGAATCTAAAAAAATAAATAAAAAGGCACGACATTTAATAAATTTAGTTAAGAAAGACAAAACAAAATCACAAGGACGTCATAAAACTAAAGCACTAGCATTGTGAACCAATACAAAAACTTGAGGTATCATCAGGTGTTCCGGAAGGATACGTATGATCTGCTCACACAGCAAGCTATAGTGTTGAAAGAACTGTTTTGCGCCTGATTGGTAGATGTCATTTTCTAACCT
Source organism: Modiolus philippinarum (assembly GCA_002080025.1). Lineage (NCBI taxonomy): Eukaryota > Metazoa > Mollusca > Bivalvia > Mytilida > Modiolidae > Modiolus > Modiolus philippinarum. Next base: position 76,460 of record MJUU01027370.1, read on the forward strand.
TTAGACAAAATCGAATTCAGAATCTATGGTTCGTTTAACTTCACAAAATTTTAAACAGTAACGAGATAAAAGTATTAAAATTTCTATGAATCTATTTAGCAGTTGGAAATAAAATGGACAAATCAGTATCACAAACACAATCGAAGACGAAATTTTAAAAAAAGACAGAGTGATATATAAGACAAAACAAAAAAACTAAATCACTGAGTGTGAACTCTATAGAGAACCTGGGAGTATCAACAGGTCTTCCGAAAATGTAAGGATGATGTGCTGCACCTGTGGCACCCACCACAATCCCAATCACCGTAAAACTTCTGTAGTGACAAATTCAACAGTGATTGAACATAACATTTACGCTTGTGATAAGTTTTATTTTCAGATGTCCAGAGTTATCAATATAAAGGTATTAATCCAGGTATGATGCTGATGATGGCGTTAAGTGTCTCTCTAATTTCGATTTCATTTGAGTATATATCTATGAACTGGGAAATGTAATTAATAATTTGGCTAGCTTTTAGCCTTTTTCTGAAATATCTCTTGTATGAACCTGGCTTCATACAAATAAAAGAAACAAATCAGCTAACAGTGGCGCACAATTAATCCCCATAGCTATCCTTATTGTCTGCTGGAATACTCCTCTTTATACTTTTTGTTATCTCACCTGGCCTAAAAGGCTATGTGATCTTTTGCAATCGCTATGCGTCCGTCGTCTGTCCGTCTGTCTGTCAACAATTTCAAAAATCTTCTCCTCTGAAACTACTGAGTCAAATGTAACTAAACTTGGCCTGAATCATCACCTATATGGCTTCTCAAAATTGTGTTCGTTTAGGCGGCAGGTCAAACATGGCCGCCGTCGTTGCTAAAAATAGAACATAGGGGTAATTTGCAAATTTTTGGCCAATATCTCGAAAACCGTTACAGATATAAAATGACCAGCATGATGAGATCTACCTACCTGCAATTTTGAAATAAAAACTAAAAACCCGTCTCTGAGTTATAGCCCTTTTTCCGTTAAATTTTTCCA
>MJUU01027370.1:77509-97263 GCA_002080025.1 Modiolus philippinarum
CCGTTGCTAAAAATAGAACATAGGGGTAATTTGCAAATTTTTGGCCAATATCTCGAAAACCGTTACAGATATAAAATGACCAGCATGATGAGATCTACCTACCGTGCAATTTTGAAATAAAAACTAAAAACCCGTCTCTGAGTTATAGCCCTTTTTCCGTTAAATTTTTCCAGATTTTTGCATTTTTTAAAATTTTTTTATTTCAAAAAGTGAAACAGATACAGGTCAAATATATATTGCAAAAATGTTCAGCATATCAACATATGCCCATCCTTAAATTGTGAAGAAAATCCCAAAACCCTACTAGGAGTTATTTCCTTTTTTCACAGAATTTTCAAAATTTTTATATTTTTCTTCATTTCCAAAACTTTTAAAGATGAAGGTTAAGTGTATATTGATAAAATGTTTGCCATGCTGTGGCAACTTCAAAACTGGTTTTGAAAATGTTCGTTTATCACCATTTTTCAAAATGGTCGCCATAAAGGCGGGAAATTTCAACATTGTCCGATTTCAATAAAAATTTTTTTCTAAATAGATTTTGATGTTGCAACTTCGAAAGCGGTTTTGAAAATTGTTCATTTACCGCCATTTTCAAAATGGCCGCCAAAAAAGGCGGGAAAATTCAACATTGTCCGATTTCAATGAAATTTGATTTCTAAATAGGTATTGATGTCTCAACTTCAAAACCGATATTAAAAATTATTTTGTAGACCGCCATTTTCAAAATGTCGGGAAAATATTATATTGTCCGATTCAATGAAATTTGGTTTCGAAAAAGGTATTGATGTCGCAATTTCAAAACTGATGTTGAAAGTTGTTCGCTGGCGGCCATTTTCAAAATGGCTGCCAAAAAGGCTGGAAAATTCAACATTGCCCGATTTCAATGAAATTTGGTTTCCAAATAGATATTGATGTTGCAACTTCAAAACCAATGTTGAAAATTGTTCGTTTACCGCCATTTATAAAAAGTCTCGACTTCTATACAGGTGTTGAAAGTGGTCCTTAGCAAGAACGTTTTCATGTTAAAAAAAACCATATGGTATGTATGTTACAGAGGAATCTGTGTAATCAGGGATTACGTGTAATCCCTAAAAAATTAGGAATACATGTAATCACTAAATTGCTTAGGGATTACGTGTAATCCCTAAATTTTACCAGTGATTGTATGTAATCCCTGATTTTTCTTTGAATTTTTACACGTTTTCCCTGACCCATAATACTCCAAATAAAATAACATTCCAAGTAGTTTTTATGTTTTTACATCAAAGAATTAAGCGTTTATGCATGCAATATCCAAGTACTGTCCATCTTAACATATCTTTAGATAATTTAATCTGAAATTAACATAAATTTAAGGAGTATAAAAATACTTTGTCTAACTACTTTTTTGGTTAAATTCCACTCAATTTTGTCAGTGAGTCTAGTTTGAGATCTCCTAAAAAGTTTTGAAAAATCACTTGTTCTTAGGATAATATCAGTATGGATCAAAAAGAAATAACATTTACATTTGGACTCTTTCAAAATCAAAAAAAAAAACAAAACAAAAAATTATAATTCTGAAAAACAAAGATTGACCAAATCATTTCAAGCATAATTTGTTGTACTAAATGTTAGAAAATCCAGGGAAGATTACCTTTTCTTACGAAATCGATTTAGATTAATAAGAATGTATTCAGAAATGTCATTCTCATAAAACTAATGAAGTTTATGATGAAGTTTATTGAATTATTTGTGCAGGTCTCATATTTAATGCACATGAGATGATGAAATAAAATTAAAAAAACATCCAATTTTCAGAGTTAAAAAAAATGCAAAAATGGATAATTTTCAGATTTTGAATAAAAGTAAACATGGAAATTTTTAAATTTAAATTTAAATTTATTGATCAATGAGAAGGAAATCTTTCCTCTGAGACTAATGGACCAGTTGGAACATAGCTTGGCCACAATGGGCCTTTGGTGGTCCCCTGCAGAAAAGGTGTTTTTCTGGTCTGTTCTCTATTTAAGATTAAACCATTGAACCCTATCAGAAACACACTCAAACGTCATATCTGAAACTACTCGGCCAATAAAATCAAAGTTAGCCACAATAATCTTTGTCTAGTCCCTGCAAAAAGGTGTTTTTTTAGGTTTTGATTTTTTCCGAGATATTGCTAGGGGGACATAATTTAACGTTTGACTTTACATTTTATATGTGTTACTGTTCTTAGTTTTCAACATAATTTCTCCTTATTTTTGTATGTAAAATGCAAATATATTTTCTTATATTTAGGTTGAAAAATGTTAATTTATCATTCAATTTTTTTTAATTGTGTTGGATATGCCAATTTTTATCAGCAGATGATCCCAACTTAATTGAATGCATAACAACATCCATTATTTCACTGTCAAAGAAAACGTGTAAAAATGTCGGAAAAAAAAATCACACATGTTATCCCTAGGATTTTTAGGGATTTCATGTATTCCCTAAATTGGCCAGGGATTACGTGAAATCCCTGATTTTGTCAGGGATTACACGTGATCCCCAATTACACAGATTCCCTGTAACATGTATACCTAAACAGGGGAACATCATTCCAATCACACCTAAAATCGTATATTTTATCGACGACGTCGTCATTTGACGGCGTTTTTAGAAAATGCATTTTTGGTGAGCCTAGCCTGTTATCAATTTTTTATAGCGGCGAAAAGAATTTGGTGACCTCATATAAAATTTACATCATCAAAACGGAAATTTCATTCTCTATAACATTTCGTTTTTGTAGGAAAATTGTAGGATACGTTTTAGAAATAGTGCGATTTAAAGAAGATTGTTGTTCAATTTTTTTGTACGTTTTACATAGATTCTATATGAATTAAACATAGCTTGTTGATTTTTTTTAATCAGTCATGTTTCAGACATTAAAATAGCTAACACAGATTTTCTTTCACTTAAATATTCATCTCTGTTTCATGCACTTGCATGTAAAATTTTATTGATAGCCGGAAACATTGCTATTTACGTACCAATTACCTTAATACAGTTCAAAATATTGGTGGTGTTCGAGCTACCAAAGATTGAGAGACTGAAGATCAACTGTATAACTTACAATGTTAGCTTGATTGTGACAACTGAAAGCCAGGTGAGGGATACTGGCTCCTCGGATCCTCTGGTTTGAATTAGCCTACGGTAACAAAATACCGAAGTTAATGTAAATTTTGTTTCGGCATATGGACATTTTCTTCAGTACATGTACTGTTAAAATAAATAGGCCCCATATATACCTAGTACAAAAAATGCACATGTTGTTTTACCTTTTCAGCAAAGAAAAGAGTAATGTATTTAAATTATAATTTTGGAGAGTGGTACATAGTGTAGAAAATGCTTTGACACTGTTGCAATGGTTAAGTTCTATGGAAGATAGATTTTCTAACAAGTCGTTCGAGAGTTTTTGTGAATCCACATCTGATTCACCCCATTTGCTGATAATACCTTAAGGACATCTTTGACTGCTGTAAGTAATGAAGTCTGCAGCTTAGACGGGGTTTTTGTTGTTCATTTGGCAGACCAAGCAAAGCCTGTTTGTAAGGCATTTATGTTACTTAGGAACTCAGTAGATACAAGGCAGGTTGTTGTTCTCTTCTCTCTAATTGATACCAAAGGAAGACAAAACTTTTTGTGATTGTTTAGAATGTCCTACCTGAGTATGGTGGAGAGTTTGCGGAAAGTTTGAAAGTGGGGTTGCCAAAGAATTGTCACTACTCATCTCGTTCACAAAGCAGTCAATGTCGTGCCTTTTTCAGATAAATGTTATGTCTATGGGCCTTGTCAGCTGGCATAATAACATAATTGTCATGGAGAAAGGGCTTCAACTATGCTTTTTGAATTAGGGCTCATGGTTGTTTTAAAGCGTCTCATTCGTACTACAATCAACTACTTTACGAGCCTGATCCAATCGGAAAAGTGTTTTAATATTTTCCTTTTCTCCCTTAGACCATTGTTTGGTTTATTCGTCAACTGCGTTTTTCTATGTTTAAAAGTTATGATTCTGGTTCATGATATTTTGGATCTTTTGTGAACAGATCTCGTACTTGATTTGTTTGCTCTTAAACACTTTAATGTATTACTGATATATAACATAGCGTCTTATTTATCCAGAGCTATAGTCTAGGTGAGAAATACAGGTGTTTGAGATCTCCTTGTTCATTTGTATTGTGAGATAAACAATCCCCGTAAATGATGGCTTTTAATTAACAAAACATTTATATATTTATGAAATTATTTCTCTGTGTCGGTGGACCAACTGTCAAGAAAGGAAACTCTACAAAAAAAATAGATCATTGTTGTAAGTCTGTGCTCCAAATTCAAATAATCAGTCCCTCTAAGATGATAAGGTTTGTTCCACCATTTAAGGAAAAAATACAACTAAGAATAAAGGACACTTGACAAACTACAATGTTCAAGAACTGTATAATATTCTAATATGACGGCCTTCATTCGCTTGTATCCAAACTCGTGGTAAAAATATTATTTACTTATGGGTAACGTCATAAATAAATAACGGTACTTTCGATAACGGCTTTGTATCCAAACCCGTGGTAAAAATAATATTTACTTAAGGGTAACGTCATTAATAAATAACGGTACTTTCGATAACGTCATAGATACTTTTACATCAGTTTTTGCAACGTCACAGACCAAATAGGGATATAGAATGGCGTTTCATCCATGTGAAGTAGGAGGAATTCTCCTTATCGGAACCTTTTGAGTGTCCTATTAGGATCGAAATAATAAACCGTAACCATACATTTATATTATTTTTACCACGGACTTGCACTTTGTGGTGATATTTTACCCCTCGCTGGTCGCTCGGGGTAAAATATTCTCCACAAAGTGCCAGTCCGCGGTAAAAATAATATAAATATAAAGCTGCTTTTAATTATTTCTTAAATATACACAAAAACAAGCGTTTTACTTTAAGATTAACTTCGGCATTTTGTTATTTATTACCACTGGGTCGATACATCTGCTGGTGGACTGTTAGTCCACAGGTGAAATCAACACCCCAGTAGCCATTGATAAGTGCTGGCCCGAAAACCAATTTAATTTTGAATCTTGCAATATCTAAATTTAGTAAAATTTGGTTGAAAAACTAAGTAGTAACTCCCTCTAGCATAGCTCTGTCCTTTTGGCTCTTCTGTTTAGATCTTATTGGTCTCTATCAGCATTTTGGTTTTTATAGATTTCCAAATGTTTTGATTTGATCTACACCACAGAGACATAAGTTGTCGAAATTGCCATATGCAATTAATAAATTCACAGTAACTTAGGTATTGTTTATATTCATATCAAAAACATGTAATTGACTTCCAAAGGAAAAGCCGAAATGGAAATCAAAATATTTGTGTTAAATAGCAAACGATACACTCTGCAAGAACAAACATTTTTTTTTTTTGATTTTCAAGAGAACAAGATCCACTTCAATTTGTTGATGCATAACAAATATCTGGAAAATCCAGCACGAAAAGATCCCAATAGCATGTCAAAATTCTACATTGATACTTGTTTAGATGCAGGATAGATGCTTCAGAGAGATGCACTTGCTATAATATTTGATCTTTATCACATACGTTGACACACTGCTCAAATCTTGAACAGTAACCTACTGCATATCAACTTTTACTCTTGTTGCAGTTCCTATTACATAATAAATGCTGTACCTATCTTCAGTGGTATTCTTATATTCTGTTGTAGTTTATGTCATTTTAAAATCCTAACAACATTTCCCTCGAACAAAGTAAGTAAGACGAGGCTATTTCAAATATTTGATTTAAATTTTCTTAGCTTGTTAAACACTGGTAGATGTGTTTGATACAATGACTTCCTTGATAGAACCCGGTTGCTCACAAATATGCTACTTCTGTTTCCCAGATTCCCTTTAAAGCTTAATTTTTGTTTCCTCTGTCGGATTTGACTTTACTACCAGATTTGACATGCTTAACACACCTGATGTTTTATAAGAAGCAGGAGATGCTTACTTTGTGCACCTGAACTTACCAATGTTTTTAAGTTTGGCAGTATTGTTTATCTGTCTATGTTCCCTTTTTTCTGTGTAGTACTTGTGCGATGTCTTCGTGTCTCTGTGTTCCCGAGGTTGCCATTGTCTCTGGATTATTCGTTATTAGAATGACATTTCAGTTCCCAGTTTCTTTTCAATTGATAACCAGACACAATTAAAGTGGAAGTAGATATTGTCATTGACTTCACTCCACACGAAAAAAAAACACTTTAATATTCATTGTAGGTATGTAGTTAACCACATATTGTTGCATTATTGCATGGTTGAGCTGTAAACATAAAGAATAAATATATCTCAGTTGTTATTATCTTTTATCGTCTAACAAAATACAAAGCAAAGTTTATTATCCATAGTATATGTGATTACATTCAAATCTGTTTATCTTTTGCTTTTATGCTGTTACAATTTCATGTTTCATCACCTTTCATATTTTCTGCACTTGAAGATTTATTATCAGATAGGAATTATTTTTACATATTAAAATTAAACAGAGTTCCCTTGATATACACATGAACAAAGAATGACAGCTTCATATTTATTTTATAAAAAGAATTAAAAGAATGAGTTGCTGAACTGACGCATCGCCGTAAAAATGAAAATAAAATTTTAGTACTTTGCAAGTAATAATTAACCTATCCTAAGGAGGTAATTGAAACGCTCAGATTTTGAAAATTAAAACGTTCAACCGTGTCGTTGTTTTAGATATTTTATTTCTGTGAATATATATCGATAAGTGAATTTTATGAAAGGCATTTTTATTATACAAGTTAAATGAAAATTGAAAATTAGTGCTTTTGGGAGAAATGGGCATTTGATATATCCAACAGAATCTGACAATCACTAAATAAACTATTTCATATTCAGATTTGAATCTTTACAAATCAAGTGACCAAAATTTATGACATATGGTAGGATTATGATCTTAAAATTGAATTTTTATGCTGTAACACTCAAAAAGTCCATTTTCTCTGCTGTAACATTCCAACAATCTTTTCTCTCTATTATTATTCGCACCAAGTCCATTATCTTTCGTTTAACATTCTAAAGCTACTTTCTGTACTTTAACTTTCTCTGTGGTTAACATCTGAAATTTCCACAATCACTGCCACAATACTCAAAAAGTTTATTTTCTTTGCTTTAGCCTTTTAAAGTCACTTTCTCTGCAATAGCTTTCGAAAAGAACGCTTTCACTGCTAGAGCTTTCCAAAAGAACGCTTTCCCTGCTTGGGCTTTCTGAAAGAACACCTTTCTCTGCTTCAGCTTTCCAAAAGAACGCTTTCTCTGCCATAATATCCCAACCGTTCACTTTCTCTGCTGTTACCCTATATTTCACTTACTCTGCTACACGCCAAACGTTCACTTTCTCTGCTGGAACATTCAAAAAGTTTATTCTATCTTCCGTTTCATTCCAAATTATCTCCTTCTGATAGTGTAAACTTGTTAAATATTGGCAGAAAAATACCGAAGCAAATGACAGAATACCGAAGTTACTGTAAATTTCGACAACTTATGTCTCTTCAGTGCAGATAAAATCTAAACGTTTGGAAGACCATAAACTCAAAGATGTTTGAAAACTGATAGAGAACAAAAAAAAACCAATATGATCTAAATGTAAAGCCAAAATCAGCTAAGGGAAAAAAGGGAGAATTCTAAAATCAAAAATCACAGAAATTCATATCCAACACTGATTGAGACAGCATTACAAAGACAAAAAATGAACAAATATGAACAAGAACGCCACAAAACTATAGCACTAGCAGTGTGGGCCCCCTACAAAACTAAGATATCATCGGACAATCCGAAAAGGTACAAGTGGTAGCCACACACTGCCAGTGAAAAGTCCGGTTTTGTCACAGTCGGTGTTTGTCAGTCCGGTAGTCATCTCTGGATCTACCCAAAGATATCTGTTCTCATCTGTGAAATAGAAACATCATAACGGTTTGTCAAATCATGGTGACGACCGTTAAACTTTTGTAGTGACAACTGCAACAGTGACTGAACAAAGCCTTGATGTAAAAGGTTTTTAGATAGTGATTTCTCTCTGTTGACAAAATCGCTGTTCAAACTGCATGCACAACAATAGCGAAAAGTGTGAAATTAAGATGCCATATGCCGGAGATGTGGGAATATTACTGCTCAAAACGGGAGGTTCACATTTGGAAAGTCGAAATCATCACACTTGTCGTATATTTTTATTTTCAGACGTCAAGAGCTGTCAATGTAGAGGTATATGTCCAGGTATGATGCTGATAATGGTGTATCAGTTGTCTGTTCAATTTCGAGTACATTTGGGTATGTGAGATGCATTTCATCCTTAGATTGAGGATTGTTTAATGAAACAACAACATCATCTATATAATGCAGGCTGAAAATAAATGACTTGGCTAGCTTACTGTCTTTTTCTGAACTAGCCCTTGTATGAACCTAGCTTCATACGAATAAACAAACAAATCTGCTAAAAGTGGCAAACAATTAGTCCCCATAGGTAATCTTATTGCATGCTGGAAAACTTGTCCTCCAAATTCTACAAATATATCAATTAAGTTTTCAAGTATGACGATTACATTCCCTCTATATACTTATTGTGTGAATCAGTGTAATGTTTAACAAAATAGTCCCATCTTTACCTATCACTAAATATAAATATCTTCTATCACCCTTTTTAGTACAGAAAAACTGATGTGTTAAATCCCTGAGAACTACCTTTAGCTTATCACGTTGGAGAGTAGTACAGAGTGAAGAAAAATCAAATGTTTTGACACAGTTTAATGGGTTGAGTTCAGTTGTAGATAAAGATTTTAATAAGTCTTTTGAATTTTTGAGAATCCACATCTGATTCACTCCACTTGTCGAGTATAGTGTATCCCTATATATCTTTAGGCAAAATTTGACTGCAGTAAATAATGAAGTCAGGAGCTTAAAAGGGGTTTTGTTGTGCATTCGGCAGACCCATCAATGTATCTGTTTGTAAGGGCATCATGGACATTAGGTACCAAGAAGATACAATTCAGGCTGTTTTCCCTTCACTCAAACTCATACCAAAAGAAGACAATATTTATTTGTGATTGTTTAGTATGTCCTCCCTTAATATGCTGGACAGTTTGTATGTAGGGTTACCAAATGACAGTGTCCATCTCCATCATTGAGCAGTCAATTTAGTGTATTTTGCAGATAAATGTGATGTTGTTTTGGGCGTGTGAGCTTGTACAATAACATAATAGTCATGGAGAAAGTGCTTTTTCTACATCGGGATTCTCGAATATGCTTTTAGAATTTGGGCTCATAGTTGTCTTAAGGCGCCTCGTTTAAACTACAATTAATGACTTAATGGACCTGATCCAGTCGGACAGCGTTTCAACCTTTTCCGTCTCTTTCTTTTAGCCCATTGCCTGTGATCTTCATCAAGTGCGTCCATCAATATTATATATTTATGTTTCCAATTGATGGGTTGAGGTTCACGATATTTTGAACCTTTTGTGAAAAGACCACATAGTTTCTCATTGTTTACGATGTTGAGGTCTCCAGTTATAACATGACTAGCAGTAGCGTACATAATTGGGGAAGAGGGACAAGAGCAATCAGGTATCTTTGATTTGAAGTCTTCAATTTGGACATCCCGCAAAAGTAGAAACAAAACTTTTTAATTAAGATTTTTTGTCACGTCAGTAAATAAACTTTCTCATATAGGGTCTCGGGATATTTCATTGAAATGCAATTATTTAACATTTATCTCTGGTTACAAAACACAAATGTATGTTATGGTCTTTGTCAAGAATTCCTTGCTAATGTATGTTATGGTCTTTGTCAAGAATTCCTTGCTAATGTATGTTATGGACTTTGTCAAGAATTCCTTGCTAATGTACGCGTATTGTCTGTAGAGTTCATGGACATTCTTGATGGATCAAAATTGTCCATAAAAATCATGGGCAATCTAAGAGAAAAAACCAAAAGCAATTATATATATTATTAATATTATTTACAGTGTCTTTACTGCATAACCAGGCAATATCTAACTGCAATTAAAGCACAAGTAACTGAAATCCGCTAAAAACAAAATTATGACTTTTACCCCTCTTGTTAAGTATTCTACACTTGTTTTTCCATGCTTATGAACTAAGAATTTGATCTTTTTTGTCGATGTGCTTCACTGATTTTGCCATACTAATGACCTATGAATTGATAACTGTTGTCGATATGCTTCACTTGTTTCGCCATGTTGATGAACTTTGATTTTCATCCCTAATGTTGATGTGGTACACTTGTTTTTAACCAGGATGGAGCTTACTTTTGATGGACTATGATTTTGATTCCTCCTATATGTTATATACAGTTATTTACTTTATTTATGAATTGTGATTTTGATCCCTCCTTTAGGTATGCGGTACTTGTTTTCCATGTTGATTAACTATAATGTTGTCCTCTTGTCGGTATGCAACACTTGTTGTGCCATATTGAGTGACTAATATTTTGGAACTCATTTTTGAATGGTCACTGATGAAATATGACGCTAAGTTGTTTTATTTGAGAAATGTCAATGTTCACAAAGATCTGAGCACAGAGATACTTTTGAACAAATATTTCATGATAAGGAGGGGTATTTGCGAAAAAAAATACAAGTCGCGGGACGATAAAATTTCCCGAGCCTGACAAATATCCATGATATATCAGTTTATTTACACCGAATGTCATCAAAACTCACAGTTGACTCTGGGACAAGCGTCTCAGTGAATGGGTATTTGCCAAAAAATACCACGGCTATGAACAAATCAGAATGCAGCTTCCATCGGTGTTATTAAAAACGAAATGCCATTTCAATTTAAAAGTCCTAGGTCAAATAAGTATCACATTATGCAACAAGGCGGGGCCAGACCATTTCGCCATTTTTATCTTCGGGAAATCGGAATTTCCCTTTTTCATGGCCGAGATTTCTAGATGAAAGATGCCGTCGGGACACGGGAAAGGGGTGTTTTTAGACTCGGGAAATTGGGATTTTATGGTGAAATTTAACGGCATTGGCAAAAATTGGTTTCTTGGACTTTTTGTAAAATATGTCAAGGATTTCGGGATTTGCTCATTTTAACGACAAGAAATCGGGATTATACTCCGTTTCGCCCCTTTCATACCAGTGTTTTAATGACGAGAAGGAAGTGCTTTAACATCAAGGCAGGAAATCACATCATTCGTAACAATTTCACTTATAGCGAAGTTCACTATAGATGTTGCATGAACATACAGTCAAACCTGTCTTAAGTGACCTACCAAGGGAACTCTTGAAAAGGGTCATATAAAAGAGGTTGTCACTTAATACAGGTTAAATCAATATGAAAATCACTACATAGGGATAAAGAAAACTCGATCACATAAGACAGGAGGTCACTTCATACATGTGGTAACTAGGGTAGGTTTGAATGTTTGCAATAAATCATATCCTTCTTGTATGTTACCGAATACAGTTGTTGGCTAGCACCTGTCTCTTATTAGCACCTCTCGCAGCTCTGCTGAAATTGTTTTGCTCTATCTCGCACTCTCTCAAAATTATGGTAGATTGTTTTAAATAATGGAACATTACTTACTTGACCTTACTTTGGTGCAGTCGTTTTTGTTACAATTCGGTGAGTCGCAGCATGCTTCACAAAATGAAATGTCAATATTTCTTCGCCATCTTGTTATAGACCTTCCATTACCGGAATTTGCTTTGTAGGATTTCAGAATGACATCACAAACCTGAATAATAATACATTGGTTTTATACTCTGCTTAAAAACAAAAACAAAATGCAATGTACCTGTCTGTGAACACCTGTAGTTTACGAAATAACAAAAATATATGGAGTTTATACAAGCCCATGTATATATTTTTCATTTATTTACTTTTTGAACTTTTTATTGCCTTGAAATGATGATATAGGGTCTGTAAGTCTTGTTCAATTTTGGGACTTCCGAGTACATCATTTGTACCCGGAAGTTACATTTTAAACAAAAAATATGACGTTTCAAGTAAAAAATGTGGACGTCATAATCCCACAATGTCATAATTTGGCGGGAAACGTTTTTAAATTTGAATTTTATCGTGATTTCTCGATGTCACATGACGAGACTTACAGACCCTATTATTGTCAATAAAAAAGTAATATCCACATGTATTATAGAAAAAGAATATAAAATTGTCGAGTTTTATTATTTACCTTGAAAAAATATGTGCTAAAAGACTTAAAACAATCTAATACCAGTGAAAGTGTGAGACACGAGAATCTCGGACACCCAAGATTTTTAGTCTCGAACGAAGCTTGCCGAGTCCGATATGATTTCCCGAGGTTGTCTTGGATTCTCTTGTCTCGCACTTTAACCGGTGTTTGATGTTTTTCTCACTTTATTCTCTCTGAAATACACAAAATCTAAACATAGATGTCGTCCCCATTCGCCTGGTTACAGAGCGTCATAAAATCGGGAATGTATCACCGACGTGTCTTGTACCCCAGGAAACAAGACAAGGAAATTGCACACCGCTAAAAATAGGAACTGTTGTGCCTCAAAAAAGAGACAAAAAATGTGTTTTCATGAATATTTCAAAAGCAGGGTTTAGGAATTCATATATTTGATTTCATTTTTGATTCGCTGTTGTCGAGAAATGGCTCAGTCTGCTGCAACGAATAACTTATAACGGTTTGTGTCATATTACCGGCTCTATCAACGATTAACTTGTACGTGACGGTTGGTGTAACATTATTGCCGGCTCTGTTAACGATTAACTTGTACGTGACGGTTGGTGTAATATTATTGCCGTCTCTGTCAACGATTAACTTTTACGTGACGATTGGTGTAATTTTTTTACCGGCTATGTCAACGATTAACTTTTACGTGACGGTTGGTGTAATATTATTACCGGCTCTGTCAACGATTAACTTTTACGTGACGGTTGGTGTAATATTATTACCCGCTCTGTCAACGATTAACTTTTACGAGACGGTTGGTGTAATATCATCACCGGCTCTGTCAACGATTAACTTTTACGTGACGGTTGGTGTAATATTGTTACCGGCTCTGTCAACGATTAACTTTTACATGACGGTTGGTGTAATATTATTACCGGCTCTGTCAACGATTAACTTTTACGTGACAGTTTATGTAATATTCTCTTATGATGCACGCTTATTATCTATTCCTTGCAGGAATAGTTTTTATGGTACACAACGATACTTTGAAGCTGGAGTTAGATATGAACTTGTTGAGTCGCTTTTACAGAAATTTCATTCGTCGAGCGCCAAGTTTAAACAAGATGAACCCTCGCATTAGACCATAATACATATATATGTTGTGTAAAAATTGTAATATTGTACAAATTATAATGTGTACAAAAAGTTTGTACAAATTATAATTTGTATTTTCAGTTTGTTCAAATTACAATTTGTACAAAATTGGCTTATACAAATTATAATTTGTTTGGTTCATGACTTGCTCTGATATTATTTTTACTCTAGAAATTAAGTCTACAAAATGAAGTAAAATTATGTGAATATGCGCTCTACCATACTAAATACAAGTTTTCATCAATGTCATCATTTTAAACAAAGCTTCATGTGGTGTGTGGAGTCCGTAAAAAGATTCCCCGTGCGAGAGATGTATGCTCTCTATATTTTTCAGTTATGGTGTACTTGTGCGTGAGAGAATTTCTCATATGGATATACTATTGATACTTTCAAATTTTGGCAATTATTTTTGTAATTTCGAAATGTAATCCAGACCACCTGTTTTAAGTGCCCACATCTCACTATTTTATAACGCCAAGTTTTCTTACATTCGACTTGATGAGTGCACTGTGTTTGTCTATATGTTGTAGTTGTCCACTAGCTTAAGACACTAGTGCTTTTGTCGGGCAAAGGATGACAGTGATTGTAAGAGCACTTTGTCAGTTTAATTGATGTTTGTTGACAATCCCGCACCCATGACCAAGAAAGAGTTGCTCGACAATTAGCAAAGAATTCCGCTTAAACCGGTGCTAGGGGCCGTCTTGAACTTACTATGAGGTATGAGCAAAGCTCATTTTTGCAGGCCTCATGGTGACTTCAAGATGAAGAACAACAATAAAAGCGTTGTTCCTTTGCTTGTTTTTTACCATGTATTTGTAAAGACTTTGTCTCATGTGCATTTACTCCATATCTTTTTATTCACCATCGTAAATGATATAAGTTGTACAAATTATAAGTGATATTTTGGCTAATTTTGTACAAATTATAATTTGTATAAGTCAATTCTATACAAATTGCAATTGGTACAAAATGAAAATACAAATTATAATTTGTACAAAACTTTTGTACACATTTTGATTTGTTCAAAATTACAATTTGTACACAACATATATATCAATAAATATCTTTCAATATTGCGTAAGGATTTTCTGGTTACAGTTGCATGAAATTGAATACTTCATGGAATAATCAAGAAAGGACTACTGTTTTATTTATTCTAGTTTTTAAAAAGTTATAAATATGTGAAGGTTTGGGCCCAATAAAACTAGTTTAACCCCGCCGCAGCAGGTTTGCGCCTGTCCTAAGTCAGGAAAATTAAGCCTTTGTATGTCTTGTCTTTTTTCTAGTTAGTTTACTTTATGTCTATAGGAGTCTAGGATGATGTTTATTTCGCTGAACTTGATTACTCTTTATTCAGGGGCCGACTCCGACCTGCCATTGGGTGTGGGGTTTTCTCACCGTTCATTGAAGATCTTATGGTGGCTTTGAGTTGTTATTACTCCCCTTTGGCTCGTTTTCTCTTTGACACATTCCCCGTTTCCCTTCTTTTTTCCATATTTAGAAAATACTTATATTGGTTTGTTGCCGATTTGTTTAGGATTATTCATATTATTAAAAAATTGTTTACTTACCAGTTTTCTTCTGCAACCAAGCTCGTATACAATGTCATTACCATGAATAAGAGATTGAATGTAGCACATCTGTAATTAAGTTTTGGTACGCATATAATATACATTTTACATTTGAAATTATCTACATAGTTACAGGCTTTTAAATATTGTAGACGTCAAAGCTGAATTAGAAAATCTTATTCAGTAAACTAGACAACCAGCTGCAGTCTGGGTATTTCAGCGATATCCTGAAAGCATTGGTGGGGTTGATGCAAAATTACGGTCAATAAAATCATTCAATGTGCTCGATAGGGTTAAAAACCAGAAGACAAGACTGCCCATTCTATTCGCCGCTCTCTACATGAATTAGGTTGCGCTTTATTTTGTATATTTATATGCAATAAAGCTATAATTGTTTTCGTAGACTTGTCTGTGACAGTCCGTCAATTGTTTTATTTGGTCGACTAGTGAAAGACATAAATAAATTTCAAAAACTCTTTGTGAGCAAGGTTAAAAGTGACAATCTGCTACATTTCGCCATGCTTGTAGGGCCTTGTGTGATTATTTCTGCTCAATTAGTTCTATGAGATCATCGAAATATCTCTTTAAATTGTTTGTGAATATTAAACCTGCTTTGTATGAGTTTCAATGTAACTTCTGATTCATCGACGTGTGGATTTTGTCTGTTCGATTTCTTTGACAAGAAAGAGTACTGGAAAAAAGAATTATTCTTATGTACACTTATTTGTAAAATCCATAGTCTTTTCAAAAGGATTAAGAAAACCGGGTATATTGTGTAATAGATATCCTTAACCCCCACCCCAACCACCCGTCCCCTTCTCTTTCTTAGTGTAGAAATAGAAATCATTCAAAACGATTTTAAAGGATGTACATGAGAATAACACGTTTTCTTCAAACGGGACTTTCGACTTTGGTATTCTTCATAGTTGAAGGCAAAATTGAAAGCCTAAGTGCCAGTAAGGTTGGTTAGAACAAGATTTCTGTCCATTAAATAAATCATTAATACCTCCTATTATAAACAAACTTTTAATAAACTTAAGGTGTAGCATAATATTTGCCACATGACAATTGCTAAGTAGATTATTTTTAACGAAAAAACGATACATCCGCAGCTCCTCAAAATATAACAAGCAATCTTTATGTAATTTTGATAACCTACAGGAGTAAATTTTACCTTTTTTGTTCAGTGACAGTCACAAAGACCTACTCCTGAAAATATCACCTTTTTAGCGGCATTTAAAATACCTGCTTCAGTCATTTTCGTCTTTTTTACCAGTGTCAGTCAAAATACCTATCTCAGTCGATTTCATAATTTTGTCCAGTGACAGTCAAAATCAATTCCTCAGTCTATTTTACCGTTTTGGCCAGTGGCAGTCAAAATCAATAACCCAATGAATTTCACCATTTTTGTCCAATGGCAGGCAAAAACACATATCCCAGTCGATTTCACATTTTTTTTCAGTGACACTCAGTCAATTTCATCTTTTTACCAGAGGAAGACAAAACACCTTTCACAACCAATTTCATCGTTTTGTTCAGTGACAGATAAAAATCAATATCCAAGCTGAATTTCATCTTTTTTTCCAGCCAGTGTCATTCAAAACCTATCCCAGTCAAAATCATTCTATTTGTCCAGTGACAGTCAAAATCGATACCCCAGTCAATTGCACCTTTTTTGTAGCCAGTGGCATTCAAAAACCTATACAAGTCAATATTACCCTTTTTGTCATTTTTGATCAAAATAATACCCCAGTCAATTTCAACTTTTTTCTAGTATCATTCAAAATACCTATGCCAGTCACTACCCTATTTGTCCAATGGGAGTAAACATATCTACCCCAGTCAATTAATATCTTTTTTGTCCAGTGCAATTTATACTGTCTGATCCCTTACCTTCCCAATGCATAAATGTGTTAGTCAGTCCGGTAACAAACTCTGGATCTACCCAAAAATATCTGTTCTCATTTATTAAACAGAAACATTGTAATGGTCTGTCAAATCGTGGTGACGACCGTAAAACTTCTGTAGTGACAATTGCAACAGTGACTGAACATACCCTTGATGCATAAGTTTTCAGACGTCAGGAAGTATATCACTCAAGACGGTAGTCGACGGTGATATTTTTCTGAGTGTGGTTATCTAGTATACCATCCAAAATTAAAGACAGCATGCGTTATATTATACTCAACATCTTGATTGTATTACTACTTCAAGTAATGTCAATGATGTCACTGCACAATTTGAGCGGACAGTATGCTCGACAGAAGGGTGGTATATTCAACAGAAGGGTGGTATACGAAAATACCACCCTTACGGTTAGCCAATCAAATTAAGGCAATTCATGTGAAGTATGATATATCTTATTGTTATATTGGCAATTTTGCCTCTATGTATAAAGTTTAGAAATTCACCTTCGCCATAATTGTGATACTGCACACTTGATCATTATCAATAATCATATTGCTCACTAAGGCTGGTTGACGTTTTCAGGCCACAAATTTCATCACCCACATTAGGTATATCACACCCCTTTTGGATGTCATAATTGACAAAAGCCATGTAAATCAAAAAGCGCAAAAGAAACTCTCGTTCAATTTTACTTACTTGTTCCTTTTAACCCAATATTGATCTCGTAGTACTGCCATAATTGTATATAATGGACATGTTTTAAATCCTAATTATTACTTTTTTTAATATTTATCTTATTTCATTTTTATTCTATTTTTTTACCAGCTTCACTTTTTCAAATATGTAAATATGTCTGCTCTTTGCGTCCAACGAACATTTCCCTGCAGGCTTCTATGACAGAAAATGACTTTCGTAATATCTCGAGGCAAACAAGTATGATAAAAAACATATAAATACTGCTTAAAAAGTCATTGCTTGTATGTAATTGTACTTACTTTTCATTGTGCAAAAGGGGTTTGTTTTGTATTACCGTTACATTTTTACAGTTTTTAAAGAGATTGCAATATATTTTATACATCTATTGTCGTCTATGAGATGTTTTAAGTATAGGTTAAACAATGATTTGCCTTGTTTTATGGACTATAAAGCCCGAGGCGTAGCCGAGGGATTTATAATACATAAAACATGGAGAATCATTGTTTGACCAATTTAGAACATAATCACGCCTCCAAGACATTTAATAGGATATTTTCAAAATCAATTATGACTTGATTAAATTTAATCATCTATGAAATCAAGTACGAACAATTGAACTAATGAGACAGAAATTCTTTACATGTCACTTCACAAGTTGTCCAATATTCTTGTAAAGGTTAGAACATTGCAAAGTGCTTTCGACCAATGAAATGCAAGAATTATATGTCTCTTATCTCTGTAGACAGGTACTATACCAAAGACTTTTCTATTGTGTTATTTTGTATCTTGTACATTGACTTGAATACAACTGCTTATTGTGCACCGGAGCAAGGATAAAAAACAAATTGATTCATTATAAGAATTTGAAAATATAAATTAAAGAATGCGTTGAATTAGTGTGACTTTCATATACATGTACATCTAGCTGACAAAAACTTACAGTTATAAATAGAAAACGAAGCATGCAAGATATAAAAGACTTACACTTTTTACCGTTCAATGTTAGGAAACATGCAAATCATTAGAATATTTCCAACACAAATATACCCCAGTGCGTGTTGCGGCCTTAATCACTCTAAAAATAGGTAAAAGTATGTTAAGACTTTACCTTACTCACACACATATTTTATCATAAATCACTCTTGAAGTACAGGCTCTCCTATTAATCCATTTATCATAATGAAATCCCTGCACACATTTGCTTTAACTCTATTGCTTATCAAAGTGGTCATATTTTCAATAAATTTCATGACTAAATGCTAGACCAAATGTGTGACAATCAGAATGACTATGTGTTGATTTCACTAATCATTTACTTATTAAGATCAAATACATCTGAGTGCCCTCAAGGCACTTCTCAATGTTCTAAACATGTAAGACTTCTTCATGATAAGTACTCGTAAACTCGTACTTATCTATGAAGAAGGGGATTATCATATTCTTACATATACTTGTATTATGCACCATTGAGAATTGAATGAACAATTATTAGGAATGAAAGGAAAATTTGAAATGAACTTCTCTTGTTTAAAAATCAATGTATTTCACTTGTGAAGTGAATCTTTTGTAAAATGAATGCTAGAAATGATCTTCCGAACTAAATATATTTATGATATTATTATTAGAGTAAAATTGTTGTTATTGATATCATTATTATTCAAACTATGTTGAGCCCTTAAGTGTAATCCTTACCTTAATTGTAATCCGATTACACTTAAGATTAAGGACCACCCTTAAATGTAATCACCGTTACATTTACGGTTGCAGGACATCCCTAAATTGTAACCGATTACAATTAAGGGAGATAGTGTACATACACCTGCAGTACCTACCGTAATTGTAATTTACAATTTGCAGCGCATATAAGATAAGAAAACGTGTTCCGCAATAACATGATTATGAGTCACATTTGTTTTAAATAGCCATCGTTACCATGGAAACAAAAAAGGGTGGAGAAAAAAGTGCTCAGAATTGTTTCAAAATATTATACAAAAGAAATGTAAAAATTGTTCTAAACCTCTCAGTTCCCTAAAACGGAAAAGTAGACAGAATCGTATGAAAATGTTAGAAATTCTGACTTTTAAACAATATTTTTAATGAGACTCAAGCTAGCGACCAATTTTCTAGCGACCAATTTTTGGGTTTACCAAAAAACCAAAAATTAAAGGCATACCGAAAAGAACCATAATGCATATTATTTCTAGCGACCTATTTTT
>MJUU01027370.1:97970-118048 GCA_002080025.1 Modiolus philippinarum
TTTTTTTTTATTCTAGAAATACCATAATTGCTAGCGTTTCCATGGGGATAAATCAAGTAGCTAAGAATCGCAAATGTACAGACAGGATGTTAAAGATTTGTAGACACTATTCTGAGGGTTAGAATTTTCCTAATGACAACCGTTGTAATGGAATCGAAAAATGAGGGAAGGAAGGATCTTTTTCGGGACTCCGTGATTAGTTGTTTTATTCAACGGGCTGATTTGGGATTAACCCGTAACAATATCCATGATAAACGGAATAGGAATCTTCATTTTTCGGGATCAGGATAAAGTCATTTATTTACCGGGAAAACGGGATTTTGTCATTATTTCCACGTGAATCCGAGATCAGATCCCCTCCTTTCCCCTCTTAAAGAACGGGAAGATAAAAAAAACAGTCAGGATAAAAATTTACAGGAAAGATGACCACGATGGTTTGTCATTTGTTAGCTCGAATCACAAAATCACTATCTGCATGCGACTCCCTCCGACTAACTCCTTCATTCTAAGAACAATCAGACAGCAACAAAATAAATACTTTCATTTATCGGGTCAGACTGTTTCTCATCGATACTTGGATTTGTACGGAAAAGCCTGATGCTTCCTTGCCAATCCTGCAGAGAGTTTCGTTTATGATGCTACTGTTGTTCAATATTGAGGACGATGCGACATCTTTACAATCTTTTTAAATGCAGTTTTGTCAGAGGCATAAATTCCAGAGATTCGAAGCTACGGGAAGTATCATGATATATCGTGTCTACCCCAACGCTATCAATATTGGCGCAAAATTCAAATCGTATAAGACTAGAATTCAAATATCTCACTATTTCCACGTATCGTCAATGAACTTAATATATCTTTACTTAGAAATGGACATTTGTACCCGTAAGGACTGAAAACATATATAAACATACAATAAAAAGAAACAAACATAATCAGGCAAAAATATTGTCTGTGGTGAACTATGCAATTGTTTTTCCACTTTTCTCAGTATAAGCGACTTTTTAATATATTTGTATATCCCAGAAACTTGCCAAAATGGATCACAAACCGGATTTCACTGATGAAGTTGTTTTTATGTGCTTCCCACTGACTGCAAATTCATAACTAGTGTGGATCCAAATAGGTGTCTCGCCCGTCGGCACATGGATCGGTGGGAAATTGTTAAACAAATTGCAAATGAAATGAAGAAATATACTACAAAAATTAACCTACATTAAATGCGCATATGCAGAAAACAAATTAACAGTAACTTTGGTATTTTGTTATTTATTACCACTGGGCCGATGCCTCTGCTGGTGGACTGTTGGTCCCCGAGGGTATTCACCAACCAAGTAGTCAGTGCTTCGGTGCTGACCCGAAAACCGATTTTGTTGAACTTTGCCATATCTTTTTACAAAATTTGTTTAAAACTAAGGAGTATCTCCCTCATGCATAGCTCTGTCCTTTGCTGAACTTTGGTTTTTCTATTTAGATCATTTTGGTTATTTGCTCTCTATCAGCTTTTACACGTTTTTGGTAATTGGACTTCCAAATGATTTGATTTTATCTGCACTGACGAGACATAAGTTGTCGAAATGCGTATATGCAGAAAACAAATTAACAGTAACTTTGGTATTTTGTTATTTACACCATTTTCAGTTATTAAGAAATGTATCTGATCAGAAAAACTTAAAGTGTTTGATTATTAGACTGTGAAATTGAGGTCAAGGCCTAAGTCTTATACCAAGACTGACATAAACTACCCAAACCAAGTAAATTACAAAATATTATTGATCTACCACTAATAAATGTTGAGAAATGGATCTAATCTAAAGAAAATTAACAGACTGACATGTACTACTTAAGACCAACCTTGATGCCTAATATTATTGACCTAGCACTTGTATTAATTGAGAAATTGATCAAATCAGAGAAGGTTAACCTTGTCACTAGACCGTGAAATTGTGGTCAAGGACTAATGTCATATGTCAAACAAATATGACCGACCCGGTAAACCTGGTTTTCCTGCGATAAACCCGGTTTACCTAAGTTTTGGTTAATTTCGCGTGCCATACCAAACTGTTGTTGAGAAAGTGACCTTATCAGAAAAACTCAACATGGTCAGTAGACTGTGAAAGTGAGGTCAGGGGCAAAAGTAACAAATCAGACTGACATGTACTACACTTTCTAAGGTTACGATGGCTACTTAAAACAAATATTACTCATAATCAAGCTATGGCGAACACGTTTTCTTATCTTATATATGCTGCAAATTGTAAACTAATTCCGAGGGATTACAATTACGGTAGATACTGTAGGCATATGTACACTATCTCCCTTAATTGTAATCGGTTACAATTAAGGGATGTCCTGCAATCGTGGGTGGTTCTTAACCTTAAGTGTAATCGGGTAACATTTAAGGTAAGGATTACACTTAAGGGCTCAACAAAGCTACACTTCAGTTTGTGATGTTATGAAGTTGTCATTACTAACTGTTATAAGCATAGCCCTAGGTATAAATCTCTTTTTGGTCAGATTGTCCACAATTGCCTACAGCCTTCTATAATCACATAGAAAAGTACAAATGAAGATTCTTCATTGGTCGAGGAGGAGTGATTATGTTCTAAAAATACGTAATCAATAAATTCACTATCAATTCCATGGAAGTCGTCACAAACAGTATAATATTCGCTTAAACATTTATTTTTTATTCAAGATGCTTAAGACATATCATTCCATTTGTATTTTTGTTTGTGTGTATAAAGTATAGAAATTTACCTGCTCCATAGGATGTGATATTTCACTATTGATCATGATAAATCATGATATAACACATTAATGTTTATAAACGTGTCCATGCCACGCCCCTTCCACATCCACATTAGATATACCACACCCCTTTTGGATGTCATCGCTGACTTAAATTATGTCCTATACTCAATCAATATGGAGTTTAATGGAGCATTGAACTCGGGTTCAATATCACTTTATTGCTCCGTTAAATACCAAGAATCGAACCTATGCTACTTTCCTGCAGTAACAACATGATCAAACTACTTTGAGATGAATAATTAGATGCGAATGTTAGTTGAAGAATAAATGATCTAAAATATACTATTATATAGCCATAGCAATAAAAACCCAACACAAAATCTGAATATTGCCTCGCAGACAGTCTAAGCCGGCGTTTAATCACTGAAATATCCATACATACATGTATTTATTTAATATTCATTACAAATGATCAAATATATAAATTTCATTGGTTGGATTACACCCATAAATTTAAAATGACTTGCAAAAAATCAAAGCATTATCTTATCTTTTTCTTACTTAAAATGTTTATAAAAAACGAGTAACGGGAAAAAAACTAATCATCAACGGAGACTCGCCGCCCAGGAAAAACCACATTTATGGAAACCTGTGAACGGAGCAATGCAAGACCGATCCCGAACTTCATAAGAAATGTGACTTAAAAATCTAAATATAGAATAAATTAGAAAATGGAAGTTTTGATGAACGAAGTCTGCGGATAGAATGAAAAACTTCTTACTTCTCGTGTATACCAGCCAAAAATCTAATTTGCATAACAAATATCGAGACACCTGACATACCTAGGATATACTGATTGGATGCCATATGTCTACGTAACTTACAAACAATATTTTCCGCTATACTTCTCAATAAAATTTATTTATAAAATATGTTTAAAGTGGCAACAGATCGATACCGCATGTAATTATTATGGCACAATCTGATCGGTATCACTACCGGCCAAGTGCGAATCGATGAGATCATTATTATAGTCTAAACAATAGATGCTATCCCGATTAAAAAATTATTACTGTAATAATATCAATAATGTTTATTACAGTAATAATGATTTTTTTCTACAATCGCATATATTTCTTAGCTAAAATAATCATTTCGTCGATTCTCACTTGGCCGATAAGGGGTATTAAATATAAAAAAAACTTGTACGTGCGTAGAACAAAAAATATTCTCATAAACCAAATAATATATGTAACTTTAATAAATAAACAATACGAAATGAAGATTCTTTTCTCAGTATCTTTTTTTATTTTTACTGTCTTTAAATCAGTTTAACATAGCTTCAAATAATTTGAACAAAACCACGAAATTTTTAACCCAACGAATTACTATTTTTAACTTGTTTTCAGTTGAAACGTCATCAAACTACGAAATCAGAAACTCACGAAGCAATGATTTTTCGTAAAACCACGAAAATCGTAACCCATGAATAAAAGTATTCTCACAGTAACTAATTGCCATGTAACAATGGAAGTCATATTAGCTATTGCAAAGGTTTATTTAAATGAAATAATTCGCATAGAAAAAATAAAGAATGAAAGGATATGGAGTAAATGCACAAGAGACAATACATGTTGAAACAAAGCAATTGTTCTTTATCTTGAAGTCAATATGAGGCTTCAATGTTATGTTTCATAACAAGTAATAATTATATTTTACTATATTACAAAGAAAATATACTAATAAACACCTATAATGGCTGAAAATCACAATCACTTGCCACAATCCACAATGGAACTTTACCAAACTAACACACATAACAGACTGGAGACAAACACAAATTAGAAAAAGCTAGTAGTAGGGTTAAACTGGTTTGTGGGTACCCCCCTTCTTTATCCCGTTTCGCTAAGTATACAAAATACGAAAAAACCCAAAACAGATTGACTATTAACTCAAGAATCACTATCTGAACAAGGTCAAAGAATAGGCAAAACGTAATTTATAAAGATGGGTCAAAAAGTGCTCGCCGCTAGACTGCCAGCTAGCTCAAAGAACCTAGTTTTCCTGTAATACACTGTCGCAATACAGAAGAAAACTAGACATCGGAGAGATGGCAGCCATCTCTGTGGGCCCCTCTGTATAATATGTGCAAATTTAAGTGTGTGTGGACACAATACAAGTGTGGACACAGTACAAGTGTGGACACTTCACAAGTATGGACACCATCATATTATCAAGATATCAACAGAATGTAAGCAATAATCTGACCTTGAAGATAAAGGTCATGGTCAAAGGTCACCAATCATGGTTCATGACACATCGTCTTGAAGTGATCTATCTACATGCAAAATATCAAAAGCCTATCTCAAAAGACAAAAAAGTGATACCCCGGACACGACTAGTCATCATAAAAGCAAAAATCTGACCTTGACAACAAAGGTCAAGGTCAAAGATCGCCAATCATTGCTCATGACACATCGACTTGAAGTGTTCTATCTACATGCAAAATATCAAAAGCCTATCTCAAAAGACAAAAAAGTTATAG
This sequence comes from Modiolus philippinarum, assembly GCA_002080025.1. Lineage (NCBI taxonomy): Eukaryota > Metazoa > Mollusca > Bivalvia > Mytilida > Modiolidae > Modiolus > Modiolus philippinarum. Next base: position 103,270 of record MJUU01027370.1, read on the forward strand.
CCCGGACACCACTTGTCATTATAAAAGACAAAATCTTGCCTTGCCGACAAATTTCAAGGTCAAAGGTCACCAATCATTGTTCATGACACATAGTCTTGAAGTGATCTATCTACATGCAAAATATCAAAAGCCTATCTCAAAAGACAAAAAAGTTATAGCCCGGACACGACTTTGTTACGGACGGACGGACGGACGGGCGGACAGACGGAGTGATTACTATAGGGCGTCCGCCACATAGTGGCGGGGCCCTAATTACGATGCATTCTCGGATATCTTCTCTTTTTTCAAAGCACTTAACCAGACTTAATATGTATTCGTGCAGTAAGTTGAAATGATGGTTGATTATACAAGATACATCATAACTAACGCTATAATATGGCGAATCAATATAAAGAATTTTATTATTTTCTTATATTTTTAAACTCTTGCGATTTGTTCAGTTGTGGTCACATGATCTTGAATGTTTCTAAGAGTTGTCAATAAATTCAAGAATTGACTTTACGTATTGACCTCTGCTAAAAATAGATCAGTTTTACATAATAATTAAAGAAGGGATAAAAGGTGAATTGACTTTATGAATTGACTTCGCGTATTGACCTCCTACTAAACATTATTTATAATAAAAATATTTTGTTTTATTAAATTGAAAAATTTCTAAAATATGATTGATTTGTCCATTTCTTATCAGGCATTTTAGTTTTATGACTCTTATAGAAAATGTGAAGGCGAAAATAAATCATCTAAAGTTGAGATTAATTAGTGTAAGTCCCTAAAAAAATCCTAGAATTTAGAAAATAATAAAACTACATGTATTATAGCCTATTAAATTCGATCAATGGAGAAAATTTTTGACATGAGAAAGGTATATTGACCGAGGACGTAGTCCGAGTGTCTATATACCTTTCTCATGTCAATACATTTCTGCATTGACCTCATTAATAGGCTATATTGTATAGAATTGAGATATTGTTATTTGCCCCTTTCTTCTATTTAATAAACTATTATTCGGAAATAAAGAATTTTTATTTTTACGTGTTTGTAATCATTATTTCGCTACTTAGTTATTCTTTCAGTAATTTACAATATAGTTTGATATTTTGAATAGTTGAAAAAAGTACAAGAGCTAAAATTCTAGCAACTCGGTGATTAATTCATATTCATCAAAAATCATAAGCAGGTATCTCGGAAAATGTTTACATGAATATTAACTTGAAACATATAGATTACACCACAAGATCCCGTTCATTACCATATTTTATCCACTTTAGATAGTTAAATTTTAAAATTTTAATTGCGAGGCTTGCCGAGCATTTTAAAATTTTTAATTTAACTCTCGAGAGTGGATAAAATATGGTAATGAACGGGATCTTGTGGTGTAATCTTTTTCTCTAATGATCAATGATAAACACCGAGAACTGTATTCCGAATAGATTTGGCGGGAAATAGCACGGAACTTTATTCAACATACGCTGAATAAAGAAAATTTATCTAACGGGTCGAAACCGGTTTAAACTTGAAATATCATTAGAGAAATATTGTTATGACTGGCAACTTACAGTTAATATTAATAAGTCAAAAGTAATGGCCTTTCAAAATAATTGTGTCCATCCCTCCTTTGTTTTATAACAAATGGCGACTAAATGAGACTAAAGAATATAATTATCTTGGTAATATTATTTCTTATAATGGCACTTTCAAAAGAGTCATACAAGAGTTTACAAAAAGGCCTCAAGGTCTTATTTTCTTTAAAAAGTCGCTTACAAAACTTTCATCATTACCAGTAAATTTATCATGTAAGTTATTTGACACTTTAGTCAAACCTGTGATGTTATATAATAGTGAAGTTTGGTTCATGGAAGAATATTTCTCCATATATAAATCCTGAAAAAGATCAAAACAGCATAGATCTGTTTGTGACATTTTATCTTTAGAAGACAGATTCATTTATGAGAGAGTACATAGTAGATTCTGTAAATCTGCTTTGGGATTGTAAAAAAACAGCATGCAATATATCAGCAAAATCAGAGCTTGGGGGATTTTTACATTTATAAAATCGCAGGCTTTATAATATTTTTGTAGACTTAATTCAAATTTTATAAATCCACTTTTGCAAGAAGCATATCAATAAATTGAAACAAATTTTAAATGGAAATTTTCAACTTTTGTCAGCATTTGCAGACTTTTTAAAGCAAAGTACAGACTTGCAAAAGTAAAGTCCACGTTGGCCATAGTTGCTCAATGTATTTACATGTTATTTGTTGTTGTATAAACATATGTGGTATGTCTTGTATGTTTTGTAATTGTATTTGCTTGGCCCCTATGGGCGTAACTTTGCAAATAAATAAATAAAATTTAATTAAATATCTTTACCTCGTTTGGCGCGCATACACTTGAACTTGCGCATGCTTGATAACTGGACACCCTATCGCATTTGGCACATGTGACAGTTCTAACTGGTGCAAGAGGTTCTGTAACGAAACAATTTTAAGACGATTAATAAAATAATCATTTGAAAAATACATAATTTTCCTGTACAATAACTGCCGAAATAACTTTTTATGACGAGTAAAAGTCTAAATATTGATTTCAAATAATCGGTAAAATTTTAAAATAATGTTTATATTATTTTGGATTATGTCAAACACTACTTTTTCCAGGAAACAAGTCGGATTTTATATAAAAAAAATGTGCGTTTTTTAGGACAAAACCGTGGTATTTTATTCATTGTAAATTTTTCCGGTATCTTTTTTTCACGTTTACTCTTTACTGAATTGGCACTAAGTTTATCGTTTGATATATTTCTGTAAATGAGCACCATCTCTCTGGTTATAGTGTACATGCAGCTTATCAAATTACTCCATGTATCTCTACTGGGTATCACAAAATAACTCGACATAGCAGGTGTTGTGTTTTGTATTCTATACTCTTCCGAATGCTTTTATCGAATATTTGACTGGGTGATAAATAATTGCAGATTTTAAGTCCCAAGTTGGCTATTTTACTGTCATCAGTCAAGTGTTGATTTACTTACCCTTTACATTTGAATATAAACTCTCCCTTTACATATGTAAATCAACTCATCGATTATTTCCGTAGATCTACTCACGTTTTACATTCGTTAATATATCCATCCAACCATTCTTTATAATTTTTTTTTTTCATTTATTCACTTTCACGTTTGTTTGCCCAATCATCACTTAACATCTACCCATTGTTTACATTTACGTATCTACTAACCCTTTGTCTATCTTCTTACCTTTTACATTTTTGATCTTCACTCCCTATCCATTAGCTAATATACCTACCCTTATCATGTGTTGATCTACTCATCCTTTACATATGTCGATCTACTCAAATTCAACTTTTTATTGATCTGCTTTCCCTTTTACAGTCGTTGGTCTACTTTTCCTTCACATTTGTTTATATACTCATCTCTTACTTTTGTTGTGTTAATACCCTTAATATTTGTTGACCTACTTACTCTTGATTATCCACATTTTACATTTGTTGATCCAACCATCCTTTTTCATTTTCTTGCTGAACAACTCTCCATTTAACATTTGTTCATCAAACTTTCCCTTCACATATGTTGACTTTTACATATGTATTCACCAGCCAAGTAGTTGGTACTTCGGTGCTGACCCGGTAGCCGATTTTATTTTGAAGCTTCCAATATCTGAATATTTGTAAATTTTGTTGAAAACTAAGGAGTGTCTCTTTCATGCAAAGCTCTGTCCTTAGCCGATCTTTGCCTTCCATTTAGATCTTATTTTGTTATTTCTGTCAGTTTTTAAACATCTTTGAGTTTATAGTCTCTCAAATGTTTAGATTTAATATGCACTGATGAGACATTGGCACAGGAATACCGAAGCAAAAATGATTAAAGGTGTAATTCTAATATCAAAAATCCAAAATCACTTCAATTCATATTCTACACGGATTAATAGAACGTGCCAAAGGCAAAACAAGTACACAAACATGAACAAAAACGCCACAAAACTAAAGCTCTAGCAGTGTAAAGCCCTACAAAAAGCTGACTCACCATCAGGTGCTCCTGAATGGTAAGCATGATCTACTCGACGCTTGTGAAAGGTCCGATTTTGTCAAATGAGTTGTTTGTCAGTCTGGTAATAAACTCTTGATCTGCCCAAAGATATCGATTCTCATCTGAGAGATAGAAACATTTTAACGGTCTGTCAAATCATGGTGACGACCGGGAAACATATGTTTGTGACAATTGCAACAGTAACTGAATATACCCCTGATTATTAAGTTTTGGCGACAATAATTTCTCTCTGTTGACAAAATCGCGGTACAAACAACAGGCAGGGCAATACCGAATGAGTTGTGAGATGAAGACGCCATATGCCGGAGATCTGGGAATATTGCAGTCAAAAATGGCAAGTCCACTACTGGAAAGTCAATGTAGAATTATAGGTCCAAGTATGATGCTGATGATTTTGCATCAATTGTCTTTTTAATTTAGAGCTCATTTGGGTATATAAGATGAAGGTTATCCTTAAATTGAGGATTGTTAAATGAAAGAACATCATTATATAACGGAAGCTGAAATTGAAGGACACAGCTAGCAATGGCCATATGCAGAAACTAAATTTGCAGTAACTTCGGTTTACCACTCGTTGATGCCACGCTTGTGGACTGCTAGTTTCCGAAGGGTACTTCGTTGCTGACCCGAACGCAAATTTTATTTAGAGACTTGTAATATATAAATTTTTGTAAATATTGTTGAAGACTAAGGGTTATCTCTCTCATGCAAAGCTCTGTCTTTAGCTTACATGTATTTTTTTTTTTATTTCCAATTAGAATGTTTTTCGTTATTTGTTCTCTATCATTTTTTAAACATCTTTGAGTTTATGGCCTTCCAAATCTTTACATTTTAGATGCACTGATGAGAAATGAAATGTCGAAATTGCCATATACAGAAAATAAAGTACAGTAACTTCGGCACTTTGTTATCTACTCAGCGTGTACATTTTTATGCCCCGCCACGTAGTGGAAGGGGCATATAGATTTACCCTTGTCCGTCCGTCCGTACGTACGTCTGTCTCAATGTTAAGTTTTGCGTTTAGGTCCATATATTGGCAACCTCTCGTAGTATTTTGATAATATTAAATCAGTACATGCATCTTGATTAGTACTACCAGAACCACTAACAATTAGGGATCCATGGCCTACATTTTACGCTTGAGTGACTTTTGTTAAATTTTGCGTTAAAGTCCATTTCTCAACAACTACGCATTATACCAATATGATGTTTCACCAAATTAATTGCCTTGATGAGTACTACCCAAATCATTGACAGTTAGGTAGCTTTGACCTATATTTTACGCTTGAGTGACTTTTGTTAAATTTTGTGTTAAGGTCCATTTCTCAGCAACTACACATTATACTAATATGATGTTTCATCAAATTAATTGCCTTGATGAGTACTACCAAAAGCATTGACAGTTAGGTAGTTTTGACCTATATTTTACGCTTGAGCAACTTTTGTTAAATTTTGCGTTAAGGTCCATTTCTCAGCTACTACACATTATATCAATGTGATGTTTCATCAAATTAATTGCCTTGATGAGTACTACACAAAACATTGACAGTTAGGTAGCTTTGACCTATATTTTACGCTTGAGTGATTTTTGTTAAATTTTGTGTTTAAGTCCATTCCTCAACAACTACACATTGTACCAATGTGATGTTTCATCAAATTAATTGCCTTGATGAGTACTACACAAAAAAACTTTGACAGTTAGGTGGCTTTGACCTATATTTTACGCTTGAGTGACTTTTGTTAAATTTTGCATTTAAGTCTGTTTGTCATCAACTTAACATGTCATCCCAATGTTGTTGCATCTAAATAAATCAACTTGATAAGTACATCCAAATCGAGGCCAACTAAGTGTCTTTGACCTACATTTTACGCTTGAATGACTTTTGGTAAATTTTGTGTTTTACATACTTTCCTCAACAAGAACACAACATATTATGATGTTTTATGAAATTACTCATCTTTGTGAGAACTACCCAATTTTTGGACAATTTGCTGACTTTGACTTCCATTTCATGCTTGAATGACTCTTTTGAATTTTTGCATTAGGTCCATTTCAAACACTTAGATGTTAAATTGAGGAATACTACATAACTGAAGGATAATTTCATAACCTGACCAATATTTAATGTTTAAATGACTTAGTATGGTATTTTTATTACTTTCGATTTTCAACAACAGTTTATTGAACAATCATCGGTAATGGTACTTCCTGATGATTCAGTGACATCTAATTTTTATGCCCGATTGACTTGCGTTATCTATTGTCATAAATTTGTCGGCGGATCATCCGTGTCTAATAGACACATTCTCTAGTTTGTTCTAACAAAACATTTTACATTTTCTTATCTAACCAACATCTAACCAACCTTTGACATTTGTTGATCTACTTTTCCTTCATATAAGTTGATCTATTCTCCCATCATAGCTGTTTGGGTACCTTCCTTTTACACTGGTTGATCTACTCACCCTTTATATTGGTTGATCTACTCACCCTTTTTCAAATTTTCTGTTTTTGTGAATTTTGTAACTCACTGTGAGGATTAGCATATCCATTACACGGTTTATTTGTGTTAGGATTGGTTGGACTCTGGGAACAAAGATATCTGTTACACGGCATCTTAGTGTTAGGATTGACAGGACAGTGACAACACTGAGCGCATGCGATGGTAGCTCTTCCATATCTGTTTATTTCACTGTCAATGCTCCTTTTCCCGTTTAGTCCTGCGAGTAATGTACATATCTGTAGATTGTAGGAAAAAAGTGTACATTAGTTAAAGAGGCATTCACAGTCTCCTTCAACAGGTTGACAGTTTGGTCACCTAAAAGCAGGCAAAAATAGTGGCCAAACTAATTTGATAATAATTGTGATGTTGAAATATTGTTTTAATTCTTGTAATGAATAATAATGACTTTTAATGGTTATAATTCTGATCCCATTTCTTGCAAACTTCATGACTGTGTAAATAGTTACAATAGTGATTATGATCCATTATGGTAAACTCTGGCTTTGTTTTGTAATAAAATGTTATTCTTACACCATTGAAGAACAACAATAAAAGCGTTGTTCCTTTGCTTGTTTTTATCATGGATTTGTGGGCGATTTTGTCTCATGTGCATTTACTCCATATTCTTTCATTCACCATTTACATATTTCATATCTGTGGAAATAATTCTAATGAATAATTCTCACTATATATGTTTATTTGTGGCTTGGTTTTGTCATAAAATGCCATTCTGACCCAATGCCTAAAATTTCATAGCTGTGGAATTGAATGCGATGAATAACTGAACATATACATGTGTATGATTATTTGTGGGTTGGTTTGGTCATAAAAAATCATTTTGACACCATGCATGTAAATTTCAAAGTTGTTGTAACAAGTGTGATGAATAATTCTTACCATATATGGTTAGATGTGAGCTGGTTTAGTCATAAAAAGTCATTCCTACTGAAATGCTTGTATATTTCACGGCTGTGGAAATAGTTGCGATGAATAATTATGGCCATTTATGGCTATTTGTGGTCAGGTTGGGTCAATAAATGTAATTTTGACCTTAGGCTTGCATATTTCACGGATGTGATATTAATAACATTTTATTAGCGATCTGGAGTCAGCTTTGATCATAAAATGTCATTCTGACCCTATGCTTAAAAATTTCATAGATGTGGAAATAGTCTTGATGAATAATTTAGACCATGTGTGGCTCTCTGTAGCCAAGTTGGGTCATTAATTTTCATTCTTAATCTCGGCTTGCATATGTCATGGCTGCATTTATAGTTGCAATTAATAATTATGATCATGAATGGTTATCTGCGAGTTGGTATTTCCATAAAATGTCAGTCTGACCTGTGCTTGAACATTTAATGGATGTAATAATAGTTTTAATTAAATGTTATAATCATTTATGCTTATCTGTTGGTTTGTTTGGTCATAAAACTTCTGATTGCAAATATCATGGATTTACTACCATTTACGATTATTTTTTGGTCAGTTTGGGTTATAATGTATTTAGTTGTCCTCAGAAATTTTTCTACACCCAATCCCCAAGTACTAAAACATAAAAGCTGCTGTCCAGTTTATGTGTCGCTACTTGCTATTTTTTTATCTATTTCTCTTTTCTTATTTTTTTACACCGAGCACAGAGTTTCTATATTTAAAGTCGACTACTGCTAAAAAAACTGGTTTTAGCGAAATTCACTTTGATAAATGTTGAACAACGCTACAGCCATCCACTGTTTTACATCGTTTTCGTCATGGATGCGGGGTCGTCAACATTCATAACATATCGGGCAAAGTACTCTTACACACACTGTCATCCGTTTTCCCGACAAAGGGACCAATAGACAATACAACATATAAACGAACACAGGGCTCACATCGAGTTGTTTGTAAGAAAAATTGGCAAGTCGTGAGATATGGGCAAAATATATACAGATGGCCAGAAAAATGGTTTAATTTTTACCAAACAACAAAACCAAATGCTGAATTATGTCGCACTATTATATATTTTTCTCGCCAGAGTGTTAGCGAGGGGCAAAAAACGACAATACTGGCCAGCCCGGTGTAAAACAATGATATACTTGAGTCTCTCTGAATTATTTCGATTTGATTCTAATAGGACAATCACGGTATGTTTTTGTATTGATAATGAGACCTTTGCTTACCTATGATGTTCGCCATATTTGGCTTTTCCAGTAAATGAATGTACGTCACAAAAAAAATGGTCATGGTCATTTTTTTATTGCCAGCAATGGCAATATGTCTTTTTGAAATGGGAGTAAAGTAAAGGTTATTCTTTGTCTCGCGTGACTCAAAACGTTTAAGCAAGTCATATAAGAATAGATATTATACAAATTCTACACATAGTATATACAAGTAGATATAGGGCAATACAAGTAAATTTCAGTAGATAATTATTTAATTCAAGCATTCTTTAAATTCATTAAAGATTGCACACAAAAAAGCACAAAAAATAACTTTAATTGTATTTAACGTATGTTATGTGCACTTATTTTAAAACGTTTTATTTCAATTGCATAGTGCTTGAATTTAGATTGCACATGGAGGTATTTTTGAAGGCCATATTTGGCTTTTCCAGTAAATGAATGTACCACCAAAAAAAAAGAAAAAAAAACATAAAGGTGACTTTAAGATGAAGAAAAACAATAAAAGCGTTGTTCCATTTGCTTAATTTTAATTTCTAGGGCATTTTCTTACTAAAACATTAGGATATTCATTAAAAAACACATGATTGTCCAGAAAAAGGGGGGTTCCAACCCACGGAACCTACCCCCCCCCATTTGGATCCGCCAATGAGTTCATTCAGCCGTATATACTATACGTAGATCGGGTAATATGGTAAAATATTCAATTAAAATTCACTTATATTTCCCTGCATTCAGCTATATTAATTATATGTAGATTGGGAGGTGTTTTGTCAAAAAAAAAATGCTTAATGGAATAAAAAGGGAGAACAGGGATCATCTACAATGGCTGTAAATTACAATTACATGCTAAAATCTGCCAGGAATTACACAGAGAAACATAAATAAGACAAAAGACAAATGTCAACAATAGGAACTCGAAACAGACGGACTTGGAACCGTTACTAGCAAAAGCCAGTGGTAGGGTTATAGCGGTTTTTTGGTACCCAATACATTCCCTCTCTGTCCCGTTTCATTAAGGTATAATAATATTGGGTTATTGAATGAATATTGGAGAATATTTTCCCGAGTAGAATTTTATATTGCACGAACTTGCGAGTTCAATATATAATTATTCTAGGAGGGATAATATTCCCTAATATTAATGCAATGAAACAAAAGAGACAACAGGAAACACCTACAATGGCTGAAAATTAAAATTACATGCCACAATCTGCCACAGTCTGCTAGGGAACTACACAGGAAAAACTACAAATAAGACAAAAGACAAACGTAAACAACGATAGGAAAACGGGGCAGCCGGACTTGGTACCGGCACTAGCAAAAGCCAGCGGTAGGGTTAAACCGGCTTATGGGCACTCAAACCTCCCCTTTATCTGTCCCGTTTCCCTATAGTTTAGTAGATATACAATTAAACCCATACAGGTAGACTGCTAACTCTTTTATTGTATGGCAACACTAAAATTTCTGTTAAAAATGGGTTGTCGATGACGTCATGAAATTTAAGTCATATTTGCACTAATGCAATATGGAAATTTAATGCACGCTTAAATTTGGTTACTTTCTTAAGGAAATAAATATAATGCGTTACAATAAAACCCAATACAGGTTGACTACTAACATAAATGACCACAATCTTGAAAGGAGAGAAAATGACAATATGTAATTTTAAAGATGGGTCAAGGGGTGCTCACCGCTTATCTACCGGGTAGCTCAAGGAGCCTAGTCTGCTGGTAAAACACTGTCGCACTACGGAAGAAAAATTAAGCTCAAAACTTCCCGAAGTGATTGGTAAAGAATCATTGTGTATATATATAAGCGTTTATAAATAACTGAATACCGAAGTTACTGTGAATTTAGTATCTGCATTTGCGCATTTCGACAACTTATGTATCTTTTTCAGTGCAGATAAAAAGACCATAACCTCAAAGATGTTTAAAAACTGATAGAGAACAAAAAATCCATATGATCTAAATTTAAAGCTTTTTTAAATATCTAATAATAATTTACTTGCATTTTCCTACGTCCAGCAGTATACACAATACGTATATCTGGTAATGTGGCATTGTCTAAGAAACATTCCTGTAATGCCCTACATCCAGCAGTATACACAATACCTAGATCTGGTAATATGATATTGTCTAAGAAACATTCCTGTAATGAAATTCACCTGCAATGCCCTACATCCGGCAGTTTTATACATTAAGTCAATACGTCTGGTACTATGAACTTGTCTTAAGGACATCCCTGTAATGATATTTACCTGCATTGCCCTACATCCAGCTGTATACACTATACGTAGATCTGGTAATATGGTCTTGTCCAAAAAACATTCCTGGAAAATATACAGAGCTCCAATGAAAACGCAAAATGCAAAATATTTATGGTCTACAGAAGATAAATGTAAAAGAAATGTCTGTTAATCTGAAAACAAGGCATTTTGAGAATTAACCCAGGGAATGTTTAAAGTCTCTATTATTCATGGATTAAATGCAAACCGGTCCCAAAACTTTGAGATGGGAAAATGTTTTCACGGGGTTATATATACCGTTAAAGTACAATTGTTCCTGTTGTTTCAATTTTCATGGTTCTCTTAAACCACGAATTTAAGTTCCCAACGAAATGCATTTTTCTATAGAGTTTTAATGTATGGAATTTGAAACCACGAATTCAAGTACCCACGAAATAACAATACTTATGAAAACCACGAAAATTGATGTCCACGAATAAAGTACTTCCACAGTATATAGGAAAGAACTTTATTTTCATTTTTCAATTTTCACATTTTTCTGTGACTTTATCTATCATATCTTTCAATGTTCTCATATAAAGGAGCAGATAATGCTTACCCTTCCGGAGCACCTGATGATAACTACACTGCTAGTGCTTTAGTTGTGTGGCGTGTTTGATGTGAATTGCCGTGATTTTGTATATATGATTTTAGAATTTCCCCTTTCCTCGTTTTTTTGCTTTAGTATTCGTTTGCCGATGTGTACACATATACAAATGGGACGGTATTTTAATGTTTGTGAGTGTGTGTAGTTACTACAGTTACTTAAGAAACCGTGCTTTTTTCCACTGAAATGTTTATTATTACGTGTCTGCAAGGAAAAGTCTAACGTTTTCGAAAGTTTTAATATATTACGTTTTAGAAAATTTGCCTGAAGTTTTACTGTTTCAGAATATTCTACAATGATTTTAAAGATATTTAAAAGGACGTGTTTGTAGACTAAGATAAATTTAGCTAGATAAGACTTCAATTTGTATTGCGTTTCCCACAAACAGCTTTTACCCAGGATATTTCTAATCCTTGTTTCTACGGAAATGTTGTTAAAAATGCAAAAAACTAATTAAACATGAAGAAAAGCTGGGACGTAACTTACATTCTTTACGTAATAGGGGATATCGACAAGATACTCTGCTTGCATCGTTAAATTAGCTTTATAATCTGGCGACCATAAAATTTTACACACATACTGGCCTCTCACTGACACTGAAATATATGATGATTCTTGACGAAAACCCTTCGGGAAGTTTTGAGTTTGATTTTTCTTCCGTAGTGCAACAGTGTTTTACCAGCAGACTAGGCTTCTTGAGCTAGCCGTCAGTTCAGCGGCGAGATCCCCTTGATCTATCTTTAAAAATTACGTATTGTCATTTTTGTCCTTTCAAGATTGTGGTGATATTTCAGTTACGGTTTACTTGTTCTTGAGAGAATTTCTCATATGGATACAGTGTCATATGTTCAAATTTTGGCGTTTTATGTTTGTAATTTCCATTTGTTTTTTCTGACTATTCTGTTAAAAGTGCCCACATCTCACTATTTTATTATATCAAATTTTCTTGCAATTGACTCCATGAATACCCTGTATTTGTTTACATGTTTTGATTGTCTTTTATGAGTCTTATGTCGGGCAACGGATACAGCGGATGTAAGAACACTTTGCAAGTTAATTTTATGTTTATTGACGACCCCGCATCCATGGTACCAAGCAATGTAACAACCCTTTTATTGTTGTTTTTCATCTTAAAGTCACCATGAGACCTTCAGCAATGAGCTTTGCTCATACCTCATAGTAAGTTTAAGATACCCGTGGTTTGCGCGAAATTCCCCGCAAGATGTCGAACAACGCAAAACCCGCTGTCTTTACTGGTCATGGATTGCGGATTCTCAACAAATAATTAAACTGGTAAATGCTCTTACAAATCTTACAAATACCTCATCCACTTCCCGGCAAAAACACTTAAGTCCCAAGTTAGTGGACAATTAGAACTAATAGACAAATACAGGGCACTGATCAAGTCAACTTTATGAGGTAAAGAATGGCATTATAAAAATATGAGGTGTGGACACTATAAAAAGATTTGGAAACTTAAAAAATAATAATAAAATGCCAATATTTGTAAGGATGAAAGTATATTCATTTGACAAGGTACAGCTATTTGTTAACCTCAAGTTTTCAACCTGATGGGTTTTGACAAAACTATAGGCAATAGAAAAATAATTATGAGGCTTATCTGGACACTCCTCGTTTCTTTTTTAAGTTGCAGATATTATCAAAAACTTTGATAACCAGTGATAACTTCAATCTTGTTCTACATTTTCAACTTGGCATACAAATAGTAATAATTGTAACAAAGTGTTTGTTACATCATGGGGAAAACTGATTGATGGCAAGAAAAGACTAGTTTTTGGAAAACCGGATTTTTAAAGGTTATGATGGCGAACAATTACGGTTGAAGTTTCTATTGATTTCAGATTCTTTTGAATATATCTGATAGTTTCATTGAAAGTAGTTAAATGTCTGAACACTTGCCAGCTTAATGTTCATTCGAATAAACATTAAAAATAAATTCATATAAATTAACAGTGACCTCGGTATTTCGTTATTTAAAATAAAAGACTTTGTAATAGGAAAGAGGGTTGTGGAAATTCAATAATCTCTGAATATATGAACCTCCATGGTGAAACTAAAAACCATATTATTGAGAACAGGGAACAATATTCAGTTCATGTCTATTAAAGATAATTTGATATCCAGTTAGCAAACCAATAAATGTATGGTTATTACAATGAACAGGTCGTTTTAACCTGGATATGGGATGTTGTCTCCTCGACATTTATCCCATTTCCTTTCTTTTTCATAACACAGTGACGGGGTGAACATTTGTTATTAGGGAGGGCAAGCAGAAATATTTTTAAAAACTGGTGGTCAATTAGCTTTTTATTCAACATAAACGTTGAATATAGAATCCTAGTTGTTTTGCCCTAAAATAAAATATGGATTATTGCAACATATCAATGTCGACCTCCTGGTAGATATATTGGAGGTAGATTTCTCACCCTACCTGTAGTGCTTTCTATGTAACGAAAACCTGGGTGAGATTTTTCGGTCTCACCCGTGGGTGAGACAAGCTACACGCACTTTTTCCCGCAAAATTACAGTCATCATCATCCTTGATGATTTTTCAATTTTTTAGGTATTAAAAGCGCAACAGAAGTGATAAATAGCCCACTTTGATGTGTTTGATGCTGTTAATTTTCATAAAACAATAAAATATGTTGTGTTCATATAGAAAGCTATAAGTTGAAAATGTCATTCAAAAACCCCCGCGCTCGAATCTTGTGACGTCGTAAAAGGGGACGTAACTCCCATAAGTAAACAAACGTCACGAAGGTCAAATTCCAGATCAACAATTCCAGCGTATAAAAGTAAAAAGAAATGAAAATTCAGAGTAAGCCAAGTAAATGATTGTGCAATTTATTATGTTTTGAATTATTTAGTGTCGAACAGAAATCTATCATTACCCTTGATAGTACGTAAAATGATGTCCAATGTCGAAATAAGCAACATGGCCTTGTGTTGGTAGGGTGAGAAAACAAATCAAACACGGATAGGTATGCAAGACAAGGTAAATCTCACACACCCGCGGGCAAGATTAGGTAGTCTCTGACTCGGCGAAGCCTCGTCAGAGACAACCTTAATCTTGCCCTTGGGTGTGTGAGATTTCCTTGTCTCGCACACCCACCCGTGTTAGATTCATAT